>JZLH01S0597718.1:0-10672 GCA_001188425.1 Eucidaris tribuloides
TAATTCTGCGGGCCATTCTCTTAGCGAATAAAATTTGATTTTTGCATTTTTGAAATCCTCAGACTTCCCACTACGTATCCTCATCGTCATAATTTTAAAGATCTCGCACTTTCATTATGAGCGGCAAAAGACAGAATAAGAAAATGAGGAAAAACGGGGATCTTCCACGAGATCTTTTACAAAAAGGAAGTCTTTAGACTCATTCCCGCGGGTCATAACAGTTGACGTTGTCACATATTTTGATTCTAATCTTAAAGAGAAATGTTTGATTATCAATAAATCTCGTGTCAAAAGTATATCAGCTTGTAGATTTGTTACAATGGCAAAAACTGTGGGCAAAAACGACGTTTTAGTTCCAATTTACCATTGTGTGCAAATTATAGACATTGAAGAAAGTGCAAGATCGCTTAGAAATTGATATGTATCGAATTGTTTTGTTCGCAATATCCAGCTTGTGTTCAAGGGTGCCCTCGAGGGGAATAATCTCTACGTAGGGAATTTTTGCCACCGTAGGGAGTATGGGAATCCAATACGGGGAAAAATGACATTCCGTAAGGGGAAAGTAGGATTTTTAATGATTTGTGGGGATTTTGACAATTTTCAAAATATTCTTAATCCTCAAAGTTTTTCTAAGAATTCCCATAATATATCGTCTGTAGACATTATCTTGGGTAAATCCATTGTCCAAGTTGGTCACCATATCGTATATATACGAAAACACGTAACGCGCGTATGCATAGGCTGGACGCAGGATTTTTCCAAAGGGGGTATTTTTCCGCGCCAAATCCTAGGTTTTCCACATTTTTCCCGGTCACGCCAGCCCCGAAAACTGCACTCAGCGGGGGGGGGGGGGGAGGGGGTGCCAAATTTTTCCCGGTGCACGCCAGCCACCGAAACTCGCGTCAGGACGAGGGGGGGGGGGTAGTGACTGAAATTTTTTTCCCACAAATCCAAGGTCCCAAATTTTTCACGGTCACGCAGCCGCCCAAAAGCTCGCTCAGCGGGGGGGGGGGGGGGGGGGTTGGGGGGGTTGGGGGGGGGGGTGTAGTGACGAATTTTTTTTCTCCCAAATCCCCAAGGTCGCAAATTTTCACGTCCACGGCCAGCCGCCCAAACTCGCTCAGGCGGGGGGGGGGGGGGGTAAGTGACGAAATTTTTATTTTAAACAAACAGAATCAAAAATCAGCTGTGAAATGTTGGGGAAGCGCTATGAAACAAATGCGTGTATAGCGCTATAAAAATAATTATATTGTATTGTACTCATTTTAAGTTGTTTTTTGAAGAAATTTGCCATAAGTTTGCATAATTAATGATATTCAGAATTCTGTGTAAGAAGTTTTGAAGCCCCCACCAAGCCCTATTAGGATAAACCAAACAGAATCAAAATCCGATGTGAAATTGACATATGTACAAAGCAGGGTGCTACATAACTTTTTTTGGCCACTTGCCCGATCGGTCAAGTGAATTTTTCAACAGCAGCTCGAAAATGGCTGCCCGAATGAAATTTGCTTGCCGCGAAAAAATATACAGTAATTGTATTGATTTGTGTGATTAATATGTATAATATCGCATAAAAGTATAGCATACATGTATAACCATTCCACAAATTTTCACATCATGATTTTTGTCAATATTTATGAAAATCATGGATCAATTTTTTAATTGTGTTTCATTCATCATATATTTACAGATATAAGCGATTATAAGAATGTGTTCCAGCAAGCGGTAAAGTGCGAATTTCACGTTGTGGATTGGGGGGGGGGGGACCAGCGACAGCCATTAATACCATTTTTGTGAACATCTAGTGATTTAGCCGTAGGTGTTCATGAAAAAATGTTTGTTGATGAGATTGTGATTTCAACAAGTACATGTAAACTAAAACGTGGTTATGATTTCATATTAAATTTGTTTAAGTGTTAATGGAAGTGTTTAGAAATAAACCACCGTAACCACGAACTTTTGGTATCATATACATGTAGATAAACATAATTTCAGCTACATATGTTTCCAGATAAAAATTTCAAAGTTTTATACAGAAAAGTATATTTTCAGTGTCTATGAGATTTTATCAAAAATGCCAACAAATTTTGGGAAAAATTAAGCTTCAATATCAAGGGGATAACCCTCCCTTGAGAGGGTGGGTCATGTAATCCCACACGCGGATCACCACCTAAATACAACAAGATTTTAATTTGTAGACATTAAAAACTTCATGTAGTGCTTAAATATATTATCCTCTAGGAATGCATAATTAAGATTCCCAAACCCGGTACTAAAAAAAAATGTTGAAAAATGTAGATCAGTGTAAACTAAAGTTTCAGTGTCTATTCTCCATTTCCCTTTACCCAAACTTGCTTAGAATATTACACTTATCTTATTCAAATCTTTGAAATGATTACCTAATCAGAATTTATTAGATAGAGTACTACTTTGAAATATTTAGTAAGCAAAGTTCTTCAATAATACACATACCCAGCTAGGGAACTGGACACCACGCCTGCCATCTTCCAACCCCAGAGTTCAGGGGATGATTGTTCTGTGACTAATGGGTCATGTAGCTATTGTTTCCGGCTGCTAATTTTGCCACTTTTTTGACCAAGTATCCCTCTTATAATCCACTTATAATATCACAAATATAATTCTGAATCTCCGCTGACACTTTCATGGTCAGATTTATCATTTTCAAGTGCAGAAAATTACCGCCAATATCGCAAGTTAAGAGCTTAGATACAAACCATACACCATTTAACACATGTGGGACTGGGCATCTCTAGTCGGCTAAACTGCCGAGTTTTTGAGGTGGCTGTGAATATATTTCTGGTGATTTGAAACATTTTGCTTTCCTTTGCTGCTACTCTCAGACATCTTTCACTGAATACTTTCTGTAATTTCTTCAATCTTGCCACATTTTTCTGGCGATGTTTATTTTTTCTTGACAAGTTATCAGGGGTAGATTCACCGAAACCGACCTAGGACCATCCTAACGGGTTAGAGTTGGGCTGAACTTGGGCCGGACCTTCTCGAAACCGACTCTAAATCCAACTCAAGCTCTAAGTTGTAATCGATCTTAATCGATTATAATCTAGACTTGACCAAGCCACGGTCGTCGATAATGTCATGCCTTAATCTGTTTTTGAGCGTTAGATAATATAACATGCCATATGTAAGGTTTCTCCAATGTACTATCATTGACGCCGATTCTATTTTAGAGATTAAAATTCAGAAAAGTACCGATATTTAGAAATTATATATAATGCCATTTTTCCTGCCTGACTTATAGCAGTGAACCCCGATTTTGTTAGACTTTGCTTCATACATCAATTTACTTTGATTTTATTTTTGAATGTGTTTTATGCACTGATCCATGAAAAATAATAACATCTTATCAATGTATAAAAAGTGACACTGTTAATAAAATTATTGATTTATACTGGAGAAAAGTATCATTCATGAATCTATGTGATTACTAGTACATAATGTCTGAAACGGAAGATACGGTGATTTGTGAATATATTAAAATGTAAAGTATGGGACACGACGTTGCTGATATTGTGTTCATGACTGCAATATTGTTCTATTGTGGTGATTCGACAGTGCTCCAGCGACAGGTGCAATTAAAGACGCTTTCCATAAAAGCTGCTATGCCCATGCCGAATTCTGCGTTATTGTCAGTCAACCGTGGCAGAGAACAATAGTTAGAGACGCTTCACGGACGACCTAAAATTTAGAGCTCAACTTAGAGCTAATGATCCTAACTTTGAGTTTCGAGAATCACACCCAAACCTAAATATGGCTGCTACAGTTAATGATCCCTGTTGCCATGGTAATTGTAGTTGGTCAGTGCTCGTGAATCGGGCCCCAGGCCAGGCAGATCATGATGTCTCTGATCTGCACTGCCCTACTACTATACTGCGTATCGCGACTTCCTGCGCTGCGCCCGTTCATTTTGCGTCTTGCAGAACGCATTTTTGAGCAAATAATTGCCGATGTTTGGCCAGCGTTTCCTCTGTAAAAACAGCTATTTTATTTCATTTTGGTTTCAATACAGTTTTAGTATTTTACTTAGGTTTGCTTGCAAATTGTTACTTGCCCGATTCGGGCAAGCATTTTTAGTTGACACTCCAAAATGCTGCCCGAGTGTGATGTTAACTTGCCCGGGCCATCGGCAAGCGGTTATGTCGCACCCTGGTAGAATAGCATTTTAAGTACTTTTTTGAAGAAACTTGCATAGATTTGCACAATTAATAAATTTGTAGAATTCTGTGTAGAAGTCTGGAAGCCCCCACCAATCCCTATCAGATAAACCAAACAGAATCAAAATCCGATGTGAAATGTAAGAGAAGTAGCATTTTACGTGTTTTTTTGAAGGATATTTGCATAATTAATAAATTTCAGAATTCTGTGTAAAAGTTTGGAAGCCCCCACCAAGCCCTATAGATCAACCATACTGAAACAATATCCGATGTGTAATGCAGTCTATGTAGAAGTAGCATTTTAAGTGTTTTTTTTAAGGAAACTTGCATAAATGTGCATAATTAATGAATTTCAGAATTCTGTGTAGAAGTTTGAAAGCCCCACCCAGCCCTATCATATAAATCAAACAGAATCAAAATCCGCCAAGAAGTGACAGAGAAGAAGACACAGACACAGACACACATACACACACATACACAACAGACACACAGACACACACATACACAGACAGACACACAGACACACACACACACACACACACACACACACACACACACACACACACACACACACACACACACACACACACACACACACACACACACACACACACACACACACACACACACACACACACACACACACACACACACACACACACACACGTACGGAGCCAGTTTCATGGTCCCCTCGTGAACTTTGTTCTGCGGGGACAAATAATAGTTGCTATTGGGACATAGTAGGGCCTATCTATATGGTCAGATACGTTGAACACTATAGCACAATCTTGTTGAAAACTTTTCCGTTCGATTTCCGTTTCAATTTCATTTGTATTGCTCGCACACATGACTTTAATGGGGAATGAAACCCAGACAGCTCCATGCATTGATTGCATTCAGAGAACAGATAACAATAAGAGAAAGAAAATGGTGAAAGTTTGAACAAATTTGACTGAACCGTTCAAGAGTTATAAATGTTCAAAGTTTACATAATCCTTAATGTATGGAGGATTCTTAAATTGGCAACACTACTGTTAGATGAAAGCGTGGTTGTTGTCGTTGTCGTTGTTGGTTTTTGAGGCGCGTCATTCAAGACTGAATATTTACGCCTTTTATCTTTATCATTTGATTCATATTCAAGTAATTTTATTTTGAAGATAATACAAATGCTGATTATTTATATAAAATGTATCCAAACAATCTTTATTATTTAGATCTATTTCTTTTATTTTTGATATATATGAGAACTCCCGAATGGTTTTGTACACAAATTTTCACAAATTTACGTTTTTCTGAAATGTTGGTTGTGAAGGTAATCAAATTCTTCCAGAAAACATGTACAAATCATTTTTTGCTGGGACATACTTGTACAGCAAGCAAGAGGCAATCAGATATTTCATTAAAAAATGAGAATAAGTGACAATTTGTGTACAAAGCCAATGGGGAGTTCTCCACACTTTCCGAAGTGGTAGAGTTGCCAATCTAAGAATCCTCCATAACAACGATTAAATAAACTTTGAACATTCATAACTCTTGAACAGTTCAACCAAATTTGCTCAAACTTTCACTGTAGTATTTCTTTTATTGTTCTGTATTCTCTGAGTACAGGAAGATGCCTGAGTTTCATTCTGCTTTAAAATGATTATAAGTGCTCTGGGTGTAAAATTTCCGATCAGTCAAAAAATAATGTTCTTGCTCTATATAGGCCTATTCACTGGTTCAAAATTCAAACAGTTCCTTTCTGCAACTGATTAATCAATATTCCGACAAACATAGCACAATGTGAAAACCGTGGCATATTCTGAAAATAGAACGATTGCTGTTAGCACGTACAGCTTGAGTCACACGATAATAATCAATACCAAATCCCTCAAATTCAAACAAAAACTAATATCGCGAACGCGAAGTGATAGTTTTATGATCAATAAACCAACACGGGAAGATCACAGCGCACCAACATCTGCTACTAAAGAACAACAGTATGTTTGATCATTACTACTTCATAATCAGAAAAAAGGAAAGAAAAGATGTAAAAAGAAAAAAGCAGAAATGAACTTCTATGAAGAAAGAGCTGCTTTCTTCTTGAACCCTGTGATAGCGTTTCCATGACATAGGGCCTAATAGTGCGTATTTTGTTGCTATTTTCTTTCCTTTTTTTGTAAATGCATTTTTACTTTTCTTTTAGCCATTTCTTCTTCTATTCGTTCGTCTAAACACACTCAAGGGGAAATAAATTGTCAAAATATTGGTCAACGTAGTGTTAATCTAAACTGAGAAGAAATTATTTTAAGTAATGCAGACTAAAAACACAGAAACATGATAAGATTTTTTTTTCGTCCAGCACCGATGTACATTCAAATGTATGTTATTTTGCTATGTGGTAGCAGATTAGAAGATTTCCATGGTTGTTTAGTCGCGACATTCGGAAAAATAACATACTCAGTATTGGTGGGTAAATTTAGTTGGATGTAGTCTGATTCTCAGACTCTATTTTTCCATTACCTCAGTCCGAACAAAGGTTTGATCGGATTCTTCTGTGGGCTAATGAGTATGCTCTCACTTGACTGACTCTACAGTAAAAACACAATAATGGTCCCTGTTCTTCTGACTGACCTCACTTTAAAATGTTTAAATCGCGTGCGTACGAGAAAAACATAAAAAGGTCTGTGAAAGAGTCTAGGTTGGATGTTGATTGATTTTTTAGGAGCAACCTCATCTTTGGACGAACGTGGACGAGCGCTCGCCTTGCTGGTACTACTTTGCATTGGTCTAGTGCAGTTGCGCACGGATGATAACTCGCCAGCCAAGCGACGTGTAAATGATCGTGTGTGTGTGTTGTTGTGTGTTTGAACGCAATGTGCACTTGTGCAGCGCTGTCGTCGGGATCGGAGCAGAGCGAAAACCAAGGAGAAAACGTCTTTGTCTTTATCCAGTCATCGTAGTAACGGCTTCCAATCTCGGCATGATAATACAGTCTTTCTCTTCCCGGATTAATGTCGTGACATACTCATGATATTCTCCAAGTAGTGTGACACCGAGTGACGATGTTTTCCAAGGTAAATAAGTCATTTTTCCCTACGAAATGGCATCTTGAAATCTGGAACGCCGATGTCTTGACCTTGCACGGCGCTCCTTCAAGCTTCGCTCGGGCAGCTCGCTGCATGGATCTGGATGGAGCTGAGTGAGTGATGTGTGTAGGCCTGCAGTACAAGCGCAGCTAGCTGCGGTGTACATCGTCATACAACATCCAAACCACAATCAAAAGCACTGTAGAGGCTTTACATGTAGGGCCCGTTCAATACTCCTTGCGCTGACTTTTTGGTTTCTTCACTACAGTTCATCGTGAGACTGAGACAATGAGAGATTTTTTTGATTGAGAGATTTTTTTGATTGATCGATCTAAGTTATAATAAAAGTAGTAAAAAAAAAACATCTGCCTGTCGACAAGTTAGGCCCTCTCGCTGTATTAGGCAGTTAGGGGCGAGGGAAGCGAGCCCAGCCGTCATGTTCGGCTTGGCTCCCTTCGCTCGCCCATACAGCGAGAGGGCCTTGTCAGACTCAAAGGGCTATCGACAAGTTAAATACAAGCATCTCGCTGCCTGCGGCAGCGGGATGCAGCTGTACCCATTGGTTCTCATGGGGTCCGAGGTGCAACTGTGTGCGGCGCTTCTTATTGCAACGATAAAATTATTTAAACTGTCCACCCACAGACACTTCAATGTCTATATAGATCTAGTTACTAAAACTTAGAGTTACTCAGTTAGAAAAATTAGTAGAACTCACCCAAATCCGAGATTTTCTTGAGACTTCCTTCGTCACGGTAATGTAATCGGGATCCGTGATCCTGATTACATTACCCAAGAATCACTGCGAGCGACTCTCATAGTTTACACACAAATCAACTTCGCCGTGCATTGCCGTGACGAAGGAAATCTCAAGAAAATCTCGGATTTGGGTGAGTTCTACTAATTTTTTCTAAGTTTTAGTAATGCGCTGTAACTACATGTATATAGACATTGAAGTGTCTGTGGGTGGACAGTTTAAATAATTTTATCGTTGCAATAAGAAGCGCCGCACACAGTTGCACCTCGGACCCCATGAGAACCAATGGGTATAGTTCCGACGCTGACGCGAATCGCGTCAGCGTTGGTTATGGCTATCGACAAGTAAGAGTACATGGCAGTGTTACATGTATGTGTTGCTAGGATATTTCAAGTTGGGGGGGGGGGGGGGGTCACAAAATAAGTATTCCACTTGTTTTCCTGGCAAGAAATTTAGAGAATAAATCCCACAATTGCCAATGTCTCTGTTTGCGTGAGACTACCATAAGCCAATAAGTGAGAGGTCCAAATGCGTGAGATCAATAGAAATGTACGAGAAATCAAACAAAATGTTGGCGTGAAAAAGGGCCCATAATGCGTGAGTCTCGTGCTCATTGTGTCAGAATCGATAGAAACAAAGGACTCCTCTATCGAGGCATCAGATATCTTCGGACTATATAGATCTATGACTGAAATTTGAAAGCTTTGAGTTTGACCTGTGTATTTAGTTTGTCATTGATTTATCGGATGATCTCAACAAATACAGGTAGGCGTACGTACCTAGTACTCGTCAGACTCCTCTCTGTCTGTACAGGCTGTAAAACATTGATGTCCCGGGAACAGTAAAGGGGCAATTCCATGACTTTACGTTACACTTTATGACAAACTTTACTCAACATTTGGCTCTTACATGAGTATGCTTTGTTATCATTTTTCTGTCTTGGTACTGTCAGTTTTCTAGACTGGCACCTACTTCACAACATCAAGCAAAATCATGAGACATGTTTTAGTGGGTAATAACAAGAACTTTAATTATGGTTAGTTACGACACGTTACATAAAAAGGACATGGAAAAATATGACAAGTCTTTGTCCTCAAAGTTTTGTCAACCTGTTTTCAACTGAAACAAATTGTGGTATTCATGCTATTTCTGGTGTCTTGATAAGTCATTTGATATACAGTGTATAACGTTTTGATAAATATCTTTTCATTTTTAACTACATCATCAGAAACATGGTTAGTTACGTTACATTTTGTCCATCCACACAAATTTGGATTTATTCATATCTTTTTCTGATTCAGTATGCATATGTGGGACTTTATTACTTTCACAACAAAGAGAAGAGGCTGTTGGCATAGAAAAAACTGCAGAATTAATTATAATTTTTCATAAAACAGATTTATTCACACTAGTCCCACATGTGGTATTTCATGTACAGTATGGTTCTGATTCTCTTAGAGGTTGCTGTTGAAGACATAAAATTTAGAGTAGAAATCAGGGTTGGGAAAAAATTGTAATTTTTTTGAAAGGGGGAATTTAAATCACAATTTAAATCATGATTTAAATCGTGATTTAAATCAATCGATTTATTTCATTTAAATCACTGATTTTTTCCAAAAAATCATGATTTAAATCACCACTGATTTAAATTGCCAACCCTGGTAGAAATGATGTCCCCCATTGTTTCTTCATGATTGACCCCCATTCAAACCATTGAAATGTAATATGATTTGAGATAGAGTAATATATGATTTGTGATTTGTCCAATAATTCATGGATTTGCCCAAAGAATATTGAAATCATGTGGTAAAAAAGTGAGATTATTAGTGTGGGCTATGTTTTTTTATGGAAAAATATATGTTCCAAATTCTACTCTCCTACAGCTTGCATAGTCCGATAGCTGAGAATTTGAAGGAAGATATCAGAATCGTCAGGAAAAAAAGGCTCTTTCATCGGATCACGGCTTGCTCTGACAGTTCACGTAGCAGAAATCTGGAACTGTGGCATATGGGAATAATACATTGCAGCATACAGTAGTTTAATATATCGAGAACGATGATTTCTAAATTACAAGGCATAAAGTTTGTCAAATAGACCTACTTTATTTGTTTATACCGGAATGGTTTTGTTCCACTGCCTACAGCCTCCACATTATGGCTTTATATGAGACAAACAAAATTGGGCTAAAGTTGCAGAAATCTACAATGGTATATGCAGGGCTCCACACTAACTTTTTTTCCTGCTTGCCCTTTGGGCAAGTGAAATTATCACTTTCAGATTTTTACTTGCCCAAATGAAAAATTTTCTTGAACGAAAACAAACAATAAACGAAGCCATTAAAAATTATTTCTCACTAATTTTAAACAATAAAGCTTTTTATATAGCATTGGACATTTGTTATTTGAATTCTAGGGTTGCAAAAGGTGTGATTTATGAAGTTAAAGAGGCGTAAAATTAAATACAATGAACAAAATAATTTAGTATAAGTTGACTGAAAACAAAATTGTAGACATTTTTTTTTGGGGGGGGGGGGTAAGATTTTTGGTCATTTCATGATCAAAATTTTACTTGCCCCATCGGGCAAGTGAAGTTTAACATTTACAGTTTTTACTTGCCTGACATGAAATTTTACTTGCCCCGGCTAGTATACTTAACTA
>JZLH01S0597724.1:13398-39185 GCA_001188425.1 Eucidaris tribuloides
ATTGCCCATATTATATTTGATATTTATTATACGGAAATAAAACAACAACAACAACGGAAATCATAAACACGAGTACAGGAGTCAACCAAGGTGCAGGTGATAACAAGAAGAGGGAAGTCCTTGCTGCTGGACAGGACATGTTGCAGAGGCATATCCACAGGCCGAATTATGACTCCAAAGCATTTGGCCATCACCAACACCCTGAATTAAACTGATCAGCTGCAACAAGTAAATACTGCAGTGGCTAGTCAGATGAATGAAGAGGTTGTCAACTAAGCTGCACGTGATGATAACAATGAGAGGCCAATTCTTACTGTTGGACAGGACCTGTTTGTACATGTACAGCACAGCCAAAGGCCCAATTATGAATTTTGTAATTGGTCTTGTTATTGTTAAATTTGATAATAATAAAGGACAATTATATTACACAGCTACTACAATAATATGCTCTACTGTGTATTACAATATACATGTAACAAACAAAACCTACACAACTCTGGTTAAATTTCACCAGTGAACAAATACCTTTTTAAACCAAGTTTTGTACTATCTGACTGCCTTATAAATGACTTGAGATTATTCCACAGTTTAGCCAAATGACTACATATACATTTTTGCATGAAGTAGTACTTACATTTCAAATACTATTTCATTTTGTTATTAAAGTATAACCATCTTTTTCTCACCTTTTTATTTATTTTTTACTTTATTTTTTTATGTTTGTCTCCTTAGTTATTTGTGACTCCTCACTTCTATTCATAACATTTTTTCCAGTAAAATATTTGATAGGAAAAAAATTTGTTTGATGAATTTATTTATGTATTTCTCTTCATTACTTTTTTTTCAGGTGTCTGGGATAGTATCAGTGAAGGGGTTGCAAAAATGAAATACTGGACTGGACCAGCAAGTGATAGAGAAAAACAGTACGAGAAGAAAGGGCACAACAAACCTGGTCAACGGCGTCGGTTAGACCCACTCTTCGAGTTTGTGATCACACTCCAGCGAATCCGTATAAACCTGCCACTGCTCCTAATTGCTGATCTATTTAACGTCAGCACTACTTGTGTAACCACAACTACAATAACATGGATAGCGTACCTTTATCAGACCCTTGTACCAGCGCTGCTTGTTTGGCCATCACAACTGCAGGTCAGGAGTAGACTGCCCTTTGAGTTTAAGAAGTGGTTTCCGAGAACACGTGTGGTAATAGACTTTACAGAGTTTTATATAGATAAACTGGCTAACAAAAAGGAACAATACCGTACATATTCGCAGTACAAAGGCCATAACACGTACAAGTGTCTAGTTGGCATTAATCCCAATGGGACGTTCACTTTTGTTAGTGATTTTTGGGGTGGAAATATGTCAGATAAATTTTTGACACAGAACTCGGGGTCTCTTGGATAAACTAGAAGAAGGGGATCAGGTCATGGCAGACAGAGGTTTTCATATCGAAGACCTACTCCTGGACGTTGGTTCGACCTTGGTAGCACCACCTTTTACTAGAAAATGGACAAGTGGAAAGGGAAAACGCCTGAACGTCGAAGAAATCAATAGGACCAGACTCATCGCGAGATTACGTATCCACGTTGAGCCGAGCAATTCAACGCATCAAGACATTCCGCATATTGAAACACCAAATACCGTACTCGCTCAAGAATATATCTTCAATGTTAGTTCAAGTTGTCGCTCCAACATGCAATTTGAAAGGTCCCCTTTTTTACAGTTGGGGAGACCCCAAATCTGGAAATTCAAAATGCAAGAAACCAGTAAAATGTCATTTGACAGTCGCAAACTCCCTGATTCAAACTGGTAATGAAAAGAGGGATGCAACTGGACAGGACCTGTTGTACAGCACAGCCAAAGGCCGAAGTATGAATCCAAAGCATTTGACTGTCGCAAACATCCTGATTCAAACTGGTAACAAAAAGAGGGAAATCCTTGCAATTGGACAGGACATGTTGTACAGCACATCTAACACCGAATTATGACATCAAAGCATTTGATAGTCGCAAACGTCCAAAATCAAACTGGTAACAACAAACTGATGTTGGACACTGCATTTAACATGATCAACTGCAACAAATAAATACTGCCGTGGCAAGTCCGATGAATGAAGAGGTTGTTATCCCTTCAGGTGTTCAACAAGCAAATGAAGTGGAGAGTATCTTGCTAATTTCCTCTTTACCCAGATTGCTGCGGAAATACTTGACAGAAAGAACACAACACATTGTGCTAATGATCGTCATTCAAAGAGAGCAGGTAAATTCAACGGCCCATATTCTCGAAAGGCGCCTAAATTAAACCTGGTTTAACTGTAGTCCATAGACTAAAGTTAAGCCAGTTTTAACTTAGTCCATGATTCACAAATGCTGAACTAATTAATCCATAAACTAAAGTTAGTCATGGTCTAACTTTAGTCAGTGGATTAATTAGAGCCTACTGAGAATGCTCACTTCACATCTACTGTTGATTACCCTTATGCAATCATCACTGTGTACTTGCACTGTGCAGAAAGATGATGGAGGGAAAGACAAAGAAGAGGAACAGTAATTGGGACTTCAATGAATAGTTGTATTTAGTTGATCTAATAAAAGAAAATGGCTCTGCGATAGAAAACAAGTTGACTGATGTCAAAACAAACAGAAAGTGTAGAGAAACGTGGGAGCTAGTTTTCAGCAGTTTCAGAGCAAAATTTGGAGACACCCATGAGCTGAATGAGTTACAACAGTGGAAGGGTTTGAAGGGGAGTGCGAAGAAAGACCATTCCGACTACAAGAAAAAGTCGATGGTAACTGTAGGTGGACTTCCTCCACCTACAGTGCAACCCATCTCTCAAATCATCAAGGAGATCTGTCCCAAGGATTTCCTCCAGATAAATAATCCTTGGGACAGTGATAACTATCTCCAGAACAATGACATAAGTACACTGGAATTTCTGGCAGGGGCGGAAGCCGTTTCATCAGAAGAAAGTTTAGAAACAAGGTAAAGTTTTATTGTTCTCATGATTGATTATCTTGCCATTCATTTCTTGTGGAATAAAATGTACTGCTCTTTATCTTACTTTCTTGAGCTGAAAACAATTAATAAACAGGTTAGATCTAGCTATCGACTGCAAAAAGTTCACCTGAATCGGCAATTTGATTGCCGGGTGGTCGAAAACAAGTACACACTATCAACGGCAAAATTAAATTTAGTTGAAAGTTCAAACAGGGTTATTTTTTTATGAGGATGTTCTAATTTGCAAAGAATTTAGCATTTTTCCCCTCTCCAAGCACTGACAATGAATCCCAAAGAGGCTGAATTTCTCCTCTCGGCCATCAAGCCACATTCCATTCCATTATTGGTTTCCAATATTGATTTGATAATTTTACAAGACAAAAAAAAAGGAACATAAACAATTCACTGATTAACAAAGACAGTGCTGTGCTCAGGCCACGAGGTCTGAGGCCATACAAGGCCGCCTGAAAACAAAATGGCAACAGATGACACATGCACAACATCAAGTAGTGACAAGGAGCTGTTGCAAAAAGTGCCACACCCCTCTACAACGTATACACTTTTCAGGAAGAGAATAAGGAGTGGAGAGAAGGAGTCCGCCAGATCCCAACTGAATAATTATTTGGCGAACAAACTTGGAGGACAAGATCCTGTAGTATTTTGGAAGCCTGGTGGAGAAGCTAATATCAAGTACCCCAGTCTACGTGTATATCTTCTCGCAATGCAGGTCTTGCCAGTGCCCGCCACTAGTGCCCCCATAGCAAGGGTGTTCATCCGGGGGGGGGGGGGGAAGTTGTCTGGTTATGAGACCACACAGGTCTTGTCTGAAGAGGATCAAGAGGCTGCCGATGTAGCAGATGGTAAAATATGGCAAGATCTGGAGGATGGTGACGCCCGAGTAGTGGATGAGGCAGTAATGACTGCGAGACAGAGAATCTCCTGCTTTGTCCACATGCTGCAGTTAGTCGTGGGGGATGGTCTGCGTCAGGACACACGACAAATAAATTGTGCAATCTTGAAGGTGACCAAGCTGTCTTCCACCTTGTACAGAAGTGCTGCCTTCACGGAAAGGTACTTTATGAGATATTTGCTTACTTCCGGATAAGGCCTTCACATATGTTTCCCCCCAAGTGGGAAGTTTTTTTAAAATTGGGAAGGTCAGTGATTTTTTTTTCTGTAAAATAAATATTCTGCGAGACTTGTTTCATTATGATAATTTCATTTTTATATCAAATTATTATGGTTATTCCTCTCATTAAAAAACTGGTTTCACCACTTAAACAAAATATTGAATAGCTATAAGTTAATGCAGCCCTTAACTCTACAGGATAACCTTATCAGTGTCAGCAGGAAAGTGATTTTTTTGCCCAATTTAAGCAAGTCTTTTTGTAAATGAATGCAAAAAAAAAGGTGTAATATAATTCACAATAGAAAATATGGCACTATGATATTTGCACATTAGTTACTACTAAAATTTTGACAATGCTGAGCTGATTAAAATTGGGGGTTTTGCTTTACAAGTACTATGCAATTTAGTTATATTTCTTGCCTTTTTCCCTATTTCAATTTTTTATAGATTTGAAGAGGAATTGGGTGAGGGTCGAACAGTTCCGTCCTCAGTAAACACTAGGTGGAATTCTATCTTCTTGAAGTTGAAGGCCATTATGAATCTCCCGGGAGTTAATTTGTGCACCCTGACAGATCTCTGCACAATGGACAGAGGGGAGTACGGAAACATGATTCTGTCAAGACAAGGGTGGTCGCAGATAGGAGAGTTGGTGAAAATCTTGGGACCATTTGCAGAGGCAACGAATCTCACATAAGGTATCCTATTTTAAGTGGATGATAAAACATATTTTTAAACAACATTTTAAGAACAAATGAAGTTAAAGCCCAAGTTTAGTTTTGGGGATTTTTTGTTATTTGAAAGCTTTATGCCCCAAAGTCATAACCCTGCAATAATAGATTCTGAATGTCTTTAGTTTTTTTTATATGAATTTATGAAAATGTCGGGGGGGGGGACCCCCAACATATTTGACCATGTTTTTACATTATGAAATCCAAAGGGTTAATAAGGCATTAAGGTTATATGAGTTATACCTCATCTGAAAGAGCAGACTCTGCTCTTTCAGAATGAGCTTACTCGGGATACATTAACGCCTTATGAACCCTTTGATTCTATAATGTAAAAATGTCCCCCCCCGACATTTTCATAAAATTCATATAAAAAAACTAAAGACATTCAGAATCTATTATTGCAGGGTTATGACTTGGGGCATAAAGCTTTCAAATAACAAAAAAATCCCCAAAAACTAAACTTGGGCTTAATGAGTTAATTTAGGCTGGCTAAACATGCAGTTGAATTTAAGTTTTCAACTTTGTTTTTAATATTTCAAAAAATTAAAACAAGTTTCATTTTTTGTGTGGATTTATTATGTATTAAAACCCTTTAAAAAAATTCTGCTCAAAATATTGTTATTTAAGATAACACTACTGGAAAAGAAAAATTATGTGAATGTCACTTAATAAGAGCATGTCCTTTATGAGACCACACAGGTCTTGTCTGAAGAGGACCAAGAGGCTGCCGATGTAGTTAATGGCAAGATATGGTGAGATCTGGAAGATGGTGATGCCCGAGTAGTGGATGAGGCAATAATGATGACTGCAAGACACACGGCAAATAAATCGTGCAATCTCAAAGGTGACCAAGCTGTCTTCTACCTTGTACAGAAGTGCTGCCTTCACGGAAAGGTACTTGATGAGATATTTGCTTACTTCCGGATAAGGCCTTAACATATGTTTCCCCCAAGTGGGAATTTTTTTAAAATTGGGAAGGTCAGTGATTTTTTTTTCTGTAAAATAAATATTCTGTGAGACTTGCTTCATTTTGATAATTTCATTTTTACATCAAATTATTATGGTTATTACTCTCATAAAAAAAATGGCTTCACCAATTAAACAAAATATTGAATAGCTATTAGTTAATGTAGCACTCAACTCTACTGGATAACCTTATCAGTGTCAGCAGGAAAGTGATTTTTTGCCCAATTTAAGCAAGTCTTTTTGTAAATGAATGTTAAAAAAAATGGAAGATAATTCACAAAAGGAAATATGGCACTATGAGATTTGCACATTACTTTTTTCTAAAATTTTGACAATGCTGAGCTCATTAACATTGGGGATTTTGCTGAGATTCTGTAGTATTTTGGAAGCCTAGTGGAGAAGCCAAAATCAAGCGACAGCATCGAGCGACAGCATCAAGTAGTGACGAGGAGCTGTCGCAAAAAGTGTCACACCTCACTACCAAATACAGACTAATTAGGAAGAGAATAAGGAATGGAGAAAAGCAGCTCATCAGATCCCAGCTGAATAATTATTTTGCGAACGAACTCGGAGGACAAGATCCTGTAGTATTTTGGAAGCCTAGTGGAGAAGCTAATATCAAGTACCCCAGTCTATTTCTTCTCACAATGCAGGTCTTGCCAATGCCTGCCACTAGTGTCCCTGTAGAACGAGTGTTCAGCAGGGGGAGGGGGTCTGGTTATGAGACTACCCAGGCCTTGTCTCTAAGCCAAAATGCTTGAAACCCTCACTTTCATCAAATGTAATAAAAGTTTTGTTTGAGAGATGATATCCGTCTGGTTTGTAGCTCACCTAAGCCGAAGGCTCAAGTGAGCTATTGAATTCCATTTCCTAAATCTACATTATTAACAGCATTAGTATCACCTGCTGTGATGCTGCTCACTTGGTTTAATATAAGAACACAATTAGCTTATTTAATGGATCATTAAATGGAACAACATTATGGAGGAAATGCTAGATGGCAAAAACACCACATATTGCACTAGTATGATCGTAATACAAAGAAAGCAGGCATAGGTCACGAATGGTAAGATGTACTCTGCATTAATACCATCAAGAAGACCAAGATCTACAATGAACAATCCTAAATCGCTCTGTAAATTCAACATTTCTACAGTGAAAATGAACCCCAAAGAGACTAAAATTTGTCCCCTCGGCCATCAAGCCACATTATAATTTACATTATTGATTTGATATTTTTACAAGCAAAAATATAAAAGGAACATAAACAAATTACTGATTAATCATATTATTTGTACTGCAAAGAACTGCATATTCAAAAGCAAATAGAACACAAGAGTATCTGACTTGCCATTTTTCTTTTTTAAAATACTTTGCTAAATTCATAATAGAACAGAAATCTTTGTTGCCAATAGACAGGGAATCATACACTTACACAATAGAAAATGGAATCCAGTCAAACTTATTGTAAAACTCTAATCATGTGTTATTTTTTTTATAGATCTCTTTTCTTTGAACTAATAAATTTTGAAATTTGTATTTCATAATAATTTATTATTTATTAATCTATCTGTATTAATTTATCTGTATTAATTTGTAAAATGATGATGAAAACATGAAGTACCAAATAAACATAAATTGAAATATAAAAAAAAGATTCACCTTCGCTGATTCCAGAGAACATGATGCAGCTTGGCTGTTATCACGCATGATACCACAAAAACTTTTCTCTCCGGAAACGGATTTGGACATCAGAACAATGTGTGCAGTTCATAAACACCGTTTGGATAAGGCTAAAATTACAAAAAATAAAGTAGTTTTCTTTGTTGATAAACATATTTAGCAGTCAAGGCCAGGAGTGAATGACTGCAAAGTGGAGATGATGGCCTATCCAGCTGATAGGAGAAATGAGCCACATACATTGCCTAGCTGGACAGGCTTCATCTGTTATGGCTGGCAGCCAACTGACCAGCACCACGATGCTCCATCATGGCGTACTGTCCAGTAATTTAGTCATATTCCACAGACTATAACACAGTCTACAGAGAAAATAGGACAGTTTCACAGAAGCCTGGTGCAAGATCAAGCAATATACAGCAAGGCATTGGATATTGTTTTAGGAAAACAAGACAATTTCCTTCACAAGGGAGGTTTCCACAGCTTTTCTTGCGGAAATGCACCTGTTTACACCATGATGGAGATGACATGCCACAACCCCGATAAATAGGTCAGCTTCGAGGAAGTCTGGTGCGTGATCAAGCAATATACAGCAAGACGTTAGATATTTGTTGCAAGAAATTAAGATAATTTCCTACCCAAGGGAGGTTTCCACATCATTACAGCTTTTCTTGTTGTAATTGGGAAACGAAAGGAAGACTCTGGTTTTGAGAATGTCTTGATTGAAAGAGGTGTTTTTGTCGCAGGCTCTGTGACTGCCATTATGAATGACAAATGCTACAATCGAGCAGTCAGGGCTCATAAAACATTGCTAGAATCACTACAACATCTTAGTTTTAAGACAGTACCATAAGAAGATGAAAGGGATTTAATGACTAATCTGCGAAAGCCATTATGAATGGCAAATGCTACAATCGAGCTGTCAGGGCTCAAAATACGGTGTTGGAATCACTACAGTGTCTCATTTTTAAGACAGTACTGGTGACAGATGTCCGTGAAAGCTTTATATCACATCCTGATGATATTCCCAGAAGTGTAGCTACACTTCAGGAGAAGGTTTCAACCTTCTGAAGAAGATAGATCTAGATGATGATGCAAGTTCTGCTCTTCTTCCTCAGAGCTGAGAGGATGGGTAAATGGGAGCTCCACAAGTCGGCTCTTGCTTGTATGCTGCCATATTCCTTTGCATTTGATATACAAAACTAAATGTATGCCAGGTAGGTAAATATCTATCCATCGCATATGGATGCTCTGCCTGAAATGCCGCGGAAATGCAAAAGCAATTCAATATTAGTAAATCATCTGTGTCAAGACCTGAGTAGAAATTTGCCCAGGTGTCTGTTGACTTAGCTCTTGAGCAAAATATTAACAAAATCACCAAGACACGTAGTGGAATTCTTTGATTCCCATTCCGTACTGCATTGGTATATCAGACAACTCTTTCATGGAGACTAGTCAGGCTAAGGCGTGAAGTTTATTCTGAAGGATGAGGACAACTCACAACCGTCTACAAGTGACAAGACATGGGTAGTGGAAGATGGCAGTGCTGTGTTCTACATTTCTACTATTTTTACATTATTCTCACTATTCATATTCCACATTCATATTCCAAAGTAAAAAACAGAAGAGGAGGAGCCTATGTGGCAGCTCCCATGACATTTGAGGGAAGTACATTTCATGGGCAGGGAAGAATCAGCAGTCATTTGGAGAAGCCTGAGTCACGAGGACGGGCAGAGTAGAGGGAGGCACCCAAACCACAAACTACTGAGGTGCTCATTTACGTCATGTGAGGTGACGATGGTGGATCTTAATCGCCACCTAATGGAAGGTCCACAAACGACATCCTATTGGTAATAACTAAAGTCGTCCCAAATACTGCTATTTGCATCGTGCTGCACCGTGCGGCATATCATGCATATTACATACTTGGATGAATAAACAACGGGGGCCTCCATGCAGATAGATCGCTAACCGACAGCATACGGCAGCGGACAGGAATTTCTTAAATTTTAGCTTGTGTACGAAGTGGTCCTTCAAAATCTGATGAAGTCTAGGGGTATTTTACTACACCAACAAGCAAATTAAGTGTAGTGAGTTTGTATGTTACGCCAGCGTTAGCAGTAGGCCTACCATAAGCAACGCTACGCTGCAGCACGCTGGTGTATTGGGCCCGTTCTCAGAAACAAGCAGAACAGTACTCAGAAGGGATCCCAAATACTTTACGTTACAAAATCCATTGTGTACAGCACTTTTAAATTTGTAGTTCATGTACTGAGCATTATTGTTTTTTTTTCTTTATTTGGAGGGACATAAATCAAATATACAATGCCACATTCTCCGAACAAACCAAAACTATTTGCACTCAGGAACATCAATAGTACTGTTCTCCCTCGGGCCGATGGCCTTCGGGAGAATAGTACAATTTAATGTTTCTTCGATGTGAATAGTTTTGGCTAGATCCTCTAGTGTCAGTGTATACTTGTATACAGTCAAACAGGAAACATTTACATGTCTTCAATGTCGGGTAAATAAAAGGGAGTTGAAATAGATTTGAATAGGCAAGTTCAATGATCAATAACTGGACTAATACAAGAACAAAATAACAGGCCTTCAACTCTGCTTGGTTGAAAAAGTAGAAACAATTATGAGAGATCGGTATTAAAATCTTTAATATGTCATCTCAGTCAGATGTAGTCTTCAGCACTGACATGAACAAACCTGAATCAGTGAAATCAAGTGAACAGACACGATGCGGATGTGCAGAAAACAGACTGATCAAAGGAGGGAGAACCAAGCGGCCAGCAAATGGGAAGAAGTTCCTAACAAACGATGAGAACAAGAATCACCTCATTAAACTTCTCCTTCAGGCTGCTTGTTGTCAGAATTGAGCCTGTCTTGTAGGCCCTCATGAACTTTGGCAACGTGAGTATGTACAAAGAGTTAATTAATGCCAAAAAGATTTAGACAGTTTTCTGAAGAAAATGTATTTAATGGCAAGTAGATCAATTATTTAAAATACAAATAAGAAAAATGATGTCTTTGCAGTAATAGTTAACATTTAAAGAGAATACACAGTACTGGTTGATTACTTGCAGAACAACAACATTTTAATATCAACTACTTTCAAACTGTAGAACAGATGGTATTATAAAAATGTCACAATAGTACAGGAGAGAGTAGTTGAAAACAACAGAACACTTCGTTTTGGACATATCTGTTACACAAATCCCCACTGCTGACAAAGTACTAACGAAGAAATCTATATGTGGGACTATGTTAATTGTTGCCATACACTCTGCAGCAACGGAGCCTACTCCGTCGGGTACTCAAACTGCCAATTCCTCAACTTTTTATTGCATATGAAGTGAATTAGTCCCACATTATAATGCAAATATAATTTACTCTCAGCTGGAAAATATGAAAATGTGAATTTTTTATGAAAGATTTCCATCACCAACCAGTACTGTGTATTCTCTTTAATTTGGTATAATTTGTATTTCTTTTCCTTATCAAATACTACGGTGTGTACACCCTCTGGCACCACCCTAGAATTCAAGGTCCACTTCAGAGAGGAGTTGCTCCAGCATGTAAGTTGTAATTGGCAAGGAGATCTTGGCTGGTATTTTGAAAGTGGACTAACTTAGTCCCCTGAATTACTCTGGAATGTTAGTCACCTGTTTTATGGAACACACTTCAAACAATATTCATTACATGTTTGGTGCCTTAATCTGTCTCTAATAAATACAGTAATAACTATGTCATTTCTGTCATGAAATGAATTGGAATTCTCATTTGTTGAACATATTTTGTGCCATTTTTTCACTTGATTACAAACTTCAATAATTAAATGAATGTGTTAACACTCTGCATTCCATAGAACAGGTGACTAACATTCCAGAGTTAGTCACGGGATTAAGTTAGTCCACTTTCAAGAATACCAGCCCTTGACTTCAACCCAACATCTTCAACCATCAGTTCCACAATTTTTTGGAATCGCACTTTCAGGATAGTGATGGAGACAGAGCTCAGCACAATGCTAATGCAGTGATGCCAACCAGTACAGAATTTTCCAGGGCAGTTCTGGTCTTATTAGAGTTTAACTTACTAGGCGGTGCGTTCAACAACAAAAATGTAGATTATAATAAGAATAGAACATGAATTACCAAAATAAATGAAACTACTGAACCAAATGCCTTGGTTACTTAAGTGATTTAAATGCAATGCCCAAATTGTAATGAAATGTCATGTTTACATTGACTGATGAGTGATGGAACAAAGGTTTGTTTTATTCATGCTTTTCCCCCATAAGAAATCTTTTGGTTCAGCTGTGTCAAATATTTTTCTCATTCGCACTCTAATCTCATTTTTTTTATTATGTAACCTTTTTATTGTTTACCGTACCGCCTAATATCTGTAATAAGACCAGACCTCCCGGAAAAATCCATAATGGTTGGCATCTCTGCTAATGCAGGAGTGGTGGGAGAGGGGAGATCCCGCTCTCCTGAATGAAAGTACTTTGGGTCCTACAAACCTGATTCCTTCCATTGCAAGATTTCAAGTTCAGGAAGGCTCAAGAATGGAAAGCATGCAATCAATTTCAAAGGATCTAGAAATCTGATCTGGATCACGCCTTGAAAATTGGAATATTTAGAGCCTGCATGGAGTTGTGCGTTACATCATAGTCTTATGTAGAATTGCCATCTGCAAAGGGTGACATACACATATTTATTCAAATTTTTGAAGGAAAAAAAAATCATATTTCTTGAATAGCTTATACATAACCAAATTTGCTCAATCTTTCAATGTTGGATTTATACAATTGTCCTGGACTCATTGCATCCACATTTATGTGCTTATTGGCTAGTACTGAAGCACACAAAGAATTACCTTGGTGCTGCTGTAGTACTACGGTAACTGAAATCTCACAAATTCTTCCACGGGTTCTGGAGTAGTCTACCTGTCTATACGGGGGTTAGGTAACTCTCATGCTCAATGATATTACTAGGCATTTTATGAAGAATTCAATCCCTGACGTATTGATAATACCTGCAAACACTAGCCTAAATGTACAGATTTTCACAATAAGTCATCATGCATTTGCATAATAATAATGAATAACCTGTTAACAATCGTTGCATCTTTCCATCAGTTCTGATGATGTATGATCCAGTCGCATATAAGAGCTCATGCTAATAATGATTTTCACCAACCAAAATTTGGTGAGATTATCCTGTGTCAAGAGGCCCTTCAGCATAAGTGCATCAGCAAAGCTGCCAACTTTCATCAATGTCTTTCAGTAATTTCATGGCTAAACAGTAATTTTGCCATATTTTGAGTCAAAATCAGTAATTTTAACAATAATGCAGTAGAATTACACAAAACCACAAAATTGATTTAATAGAATCAGTATTTTTCATGCAACCTTCAGTCATCTTCCCAACTTTCAGTTGAAACTTGGCAACCTCGCATCAAGTTTTCTGGCTCTGATTCTAATAGCAATAGGGCGTCGTCAAGGGGCTGTTACCTTGGAACTGCGAATACTCAGCTTGGAGAAGCAACTGGGTAAAATCAAAAGTTCTTTTTGGGAGGGTCAGGTCGGAGCAGTCCAGGTTTTCATGTACTGGTTCCGTTCGTTTGTATTGCGTTCCTTTATTTTCTCATACCACTGGGGTGCATCTGTCCTAGTCTGAAAGAGAAAGAGAGGGGGAGAAAGAAAAACAAAGCAAGTAGTACAGTAGCAGAATGGCCAGGAAGAAAAATTAATCAGAAATAAATATTGTGTCAATGATTTCCATACCCCCAAATGAAGTTGTCAACTAAATGAGCTACAATCATTAATGATGTAAAGATTCAGATAAATCATCATGTTTCACAAAAACCGTGGTGCTGAAAACTCGAGTTTTACAAAATATATGCTGTTAAAATTCATACACCATGAACTGACATGTCACACACGGAATTTGAATTTTATACAACTGCTTTAAAATCTGACTGCCTGACCTGATTTGAGTATCATCTAGTGAAAACTGAGTACCTACAGAAGAAGCATTTTGAAATTGTGGACGGACAACAAACACGGAAGTTGGCATAAACTCACCAGGCCCATTCGGGCCAAATGAGCCAACAAATACTGAAGAATAGAAGCAGCATACTCACAAAGACAGTTGGTTGAGGCTGGTCTTTAGACTCGTGGGATGAAACCTCACCAGGCCTGCCCCTGAGGGGTGCCCCTTTGATCGGAGGTCGAAGGTCATCGGTTGGAGATGTCAGTCTCTCATGAATGATGGGACCAGAAGTGGTCTTTGTTGCCTCGTTTCCATGACGACGTTGACTCAGACTCAGGACCACCTGCTTCATGACAGCCATTTGCTGTTAGAGAGAGACAGAGAGGAAATGGGGAAATCTGTAATAAGGGCAAGGTAGGGGTTTAAATACAGGGGACTATGGGGTACATAGGCATATGCAAAGGTTGATGTACAAACACCCCCCCCCCCTGTTTAATGGAATACACCCCGCGTTTATGCTGAAAACCCTCCCCTTTGAGCAGTAAGACATCATTTTGGCTTGAAATTTTTGTCTAGACCGTAGATTTGGGAAAATTAGGAAGAAATTTTTGTGTCAATTACTCCCCCAACAACTGAGTGACCTTTCGGCGGTCGGCTTGACCGGGCAAAATTTTGGACCTGGCATTTGGAATTAAAAATCTTTTGTCACTATTCCCCCCAGGCCCCCTGCCCCTCAGACCAACTTATCAGCTGTAGTGTTGACCGGGAAAAATTTGGGATCTGGGGTTTGAAATGACAAAATTTTTGTCACTGTCGTAAAAAAATTATATTATATTATATATATATTATATATTATATATATTATAAAAAGTTATCTATCTTGCTTGAGAAGGATGTGAAGCCATTATGACAGTCGTCCTGGGGAGATTAATTTGTGCCACCTCTGAACAGATCTGCTGACACAATGGAAGCAGAGGGAGTGAACGAAAGTGACACTGAATCTGTCAAGACAAGGGTGGTGCGCAGATAGGAGAGTTGGTGAAGAATCTTGGACATTTCGCAGAGGCCAAACGAATCTCAGCATAAGGTATGCCTATTTTAAAAAGGTGGATGATAAAACATACTTTTGAAACACATTTTAAGAACAATGAATTAAAGCCAAGTTTAGTTTTTGGGGATTTTTTTGATTATTTGAGAAGCTTTTATGCCCCAAAGTCATAACCCTGGCAATAATACATTCTGAATGTTCTTTAGTTGTTATTTTTAATTATGACATTTATGAAAATGTCGGGGGGGCGGGACCCCAAGCATAGTTTGACGGGGCATGAGTTTTTTACAATTATAAACATCGCAAAGGGTTAATAAGGCATGTAAAGGTCTATATGAGTTATAGCCTCATCTGAAAGAGCAAGACTCTGCTCTTTCAGATGAGGCTATAATCGGATATTAACGGGCCTTATGAACCCTTTGGATTCTATAATGCTAAAAATGTCCCCCCCGCCGCATTTTCATAAATTCATATAAAAACTAAGAGACATTCAGCAATCTATTATTGCAGAAGGTTATGACTTGGGGCATAAAGCTTTCAAAAATAACAAAAAATCCCCAAAACTAAACTTGGGCTTAATGAGTAAAATTATAGGCTGGCTAAACATGCATTTGGTTGAATTTAAGTTGTTCAACTTTGTTTTTTAATATTCAAAATTAAAAACAGTTTCATTTTTTGTGTGCATTATATTATGTATTAAAAACCCTTAAAAAATTCTGCCTACCCAAAAATAATTGTTACTTTACGATAAACAGCTACTGGAAAAGAAAAATTATGTGAATGTCCTTAATAAGAAGCATGTCCTTTTATGAGACCACAAAACCGGTCTTGTCTGAAGAGGACCAGAGGCTGGCCGATAGTAGTTAATGGCAAGATATGGGAGATTCTGGAAAAGATGGTGATGCCCGAGTAGTGATGAGGCAATAATGATGATGCAAGACACACGGACATAAATAAATCGTGGCATCTCAAAGGATGACCAAGCTGTCTCTACCTTGTAGGCAGAAGTGAGCTGGGCTCACGGAAAAGGTACTTGATGAGTATATTTGCTTACTATCGCGGATAAGGCCTCTAACATATTGTTTATTGCCTCCCAAGTGGGAAGATTTATTTTTACAAAATTGGAGAGGTCAGTGATTTTTTTTTTCTGTATAATAAATGATTCTGTGAGACCTTGCTTCAATTTTGATAATTTCATTTTTTGACATCAAATTATTATCGGTTATGTACTCTCATAAAAAAAATGCTTTGCTACAAATTAAACCAAAATATTGAATAGCTATTAAGTTTAATGTAAGCAACCTCACTCTACTGGATAACCTTATCAGTGTCAGCAGGAAAGAGTGATTTTTTTGCTCCTCGCAATTTAAGCAGTCTTTTTTGTAAATGAATGTTACAAAAAATTGGAAGATAATTCACAAAAGGAAATTGGCACTATCGAGATTTGCCATTACTATTTTCTAAAAATTTTGACAATGCTGAGACTCATTAAGCATTGGGCGATTTTGGGCTGAGATTTCTGTAGTATTTTGGAGCCTAGTGGAGAGCCAAAATCAAGCGACAGCATCGAGCGACAGCATCAAGGTAGTGAGAGGAGGCTTGTCGGGCAAAGTGTCAGCACCTCACTACCAAATATCAGACTAAATTAAGGAAGAAAATATGGAATGGAGAAAAGCAGCTCATCAGATCCGCCGCTGAATAATTATTGCGAAGCGAACTCGAGACAAGATCCTGTAGTATTTTGGAAGCCTCAGTGGAGAAGCTAATATCAAGTACACCAGTCTATTTTTTCTCAGCAACTGCAGGTCTTGCCCAATTGCCTGCCACTCGTGGTCCCTGTAGAACGAGTGTTTCAGCAGGGGGAGGGGGTCTGGTTATGAGACTAACCGCGAGGCCTTGTCTCTAAGCCAAATGCTTGAAACCCTCAAGTTTCATCAATATAATAAAAGTTTTGTTTTTGAGAGATGATATCCGTCTGAGTTTGTAGCTCACCTAGCGAAGGCTCAAGTGAGCTATTGCAAATTCCATTTCCTAATCTACATTATTAACAGCATTTAGTATCACCTGCTGTGATGCCTTGCTCCTTGGTTTAATATGAAAACACACAATTAGCTTATTTAATGACTCATTAAATGGAACAACATTATGGAGGCAAATGCTAGATTGGGCAAAAACACGCACATATTGCACCTAAAGTATGATCGTAATACAAAAGAAAGCAGCGCATAGGTACGCATGGTAAGATGTACTCTGCTATTAATACAATCAAGAAGACGCAAGATACTACAACTGACCAATCCTAATCTGCTCTGTAAACTTCAACATTTCTACAGTGAAAATGAACCCCAAAGAGACTAAAATTTGTCCGCCTCGGCATCAAGCACATTAAATTTAACATTATTGCAGTTTGATAATTTTTACAAAGCAAAAAGATATAAAAGGAACATAAACAAATTGACTGAGTTAATCATATTATTTGTACTGCAAAGAACTGCATATTCAAAAGCAAATAGAACGAAGAGTAATCTGACTTGGCCATTTTTTCTTTTTTTAAAAATACTTTGCTAAATTCATAATAGAACAGAAATTTTGTTGCAATAAGACAGGGATCGATAACTTACACAATAGAAAATGAATCCAGTCAAACTTATTGTAAAACTCTAATCATGTGTTATTCTTGTCTTTATATGATGCTCTTTTCTTTGAATCTAATAAATTTTGAAATTTGTATTTCACTAATATTTATTTATTCTATTAATGCTATCTGTATTAATTTTATCTGTATAATTTGCTAAAATGATGAGAAAACATGAAAGTCCAATAAAACTAAATTGAATATATAATAAAAAAGATTCACCTTCGCTGATTCCAGAGACATGATGCAGCTTGGGTTGTTGTATCCCGATGATACCACAAAAAACTTTTCTCTCCTGGAAACGGATTGACATCAGAACATATGTGTGCAGTTCATAAACACCGTTTGGGGATAAGGCTAAAATTTACAAAAAATAAAGTAGTTTTCTTTGTTGATCCAAACATATTTAGCAGTCAAGGCCAGGAGTGATGACTTGCAAAGTGGAGATGATGCCTATCCAGCTGATAGGAGTAAAGAGCCACATACATTGCCTAGCTGGACAAGGCTTCAATCTGTTATGGCTGGCAGCCAACTGACCAGCAGCACTACGATGCTCCATCATGGCTGTACTGTCCGAGTAATTTAGTCAATATTCCCAGAATATAACACAGTTCTACAGCCGAAAATAGGCAGTTTCACAGAAGCCTGGTGCAAGATCAAGCAATGATACAGCAAGGAATTGATATTGTTTAGGAAACATCAAGACAATTTCCTTCACAAGGGAGGTTTCCACAGCTTTTCTTGCGAAATCACCTGTTACGAACCATGATGCGAGATGACAGTGCACAACACCTGAACACGCCGATACAATAGGTCAGCTTCCGAGGAAGTCTGGTGCGTTGATCAAGCATATCCAAGACGTTAGATATTTTGTTGCAAGAAATTAAGATAATTTCCTACCCAAGGGAGGTTTTTCCACACTCATTACAGCTTTTCTTGTTCGTAATTGGGAAACGAAAGGCAAGACTCTGGTTTTGAGAATGTCTTGATTGAAAGAGGTGTTTTTGTCGCAGGCCTTCTGTGACTGGCCATTATGAATGACAAAATGCTTTACAATCTGAGCAGTCAGGGCTCATTAAACTTGCTATGAAATCACTGACACATTGGTAGTTTTAAGAGAGTACCATAAGAAGATAAACGGGATTTAATGACTAATCTGGCGCGAAAGCCATTATGATATGGCAAATGCTACAATCGAGGTGTCAGGCTCCAGAAATACGGTGTTGGAATCACTAACAGTGTCTCTTTTTAAGACGAGTACTGGTGACAGATGTCCGTGAAAGCTTTATATCACATCCTGATGAATATTTCCAGAAGTGAGGCTACACCTTCAGGAGAAGGTTTCAAACCTCTGGAAGAAGATGACCTCTAGAATGATGATGCAAGTTAAATGCTCTTCTTCCTCCAAGAGCTGAGAGGATGGGGTAAATGGGAGCTCCACAAGTCGGGCTCTCTGCTTGGTATGCTGGCATATTCCCTTTGCATTTGATATACAAACTAAATGTATGCCCAGGTCAGGTAAATATCTATCCGCATCGCATATGGATGCTCTGCCTGAAATGCCGCGGAAGATCAAAAGCAATTCAATAATTAAGTAAATCATCTGTGTCAAGCCTGAGTAGAAATTTTGGCTCAGGTGTCTGTTGACTTAGCTCTGAGCAAAATATTAACACCAATCACCAAGACTACAGTAGTGGAATTCTTTGATTCCATTCCTAGCTGCATTGAGTATATCAGACAACTCCTTCAATGGAGACTAGTCCAGGCTAAGGCGTGAAGTTTATCTCTGAAGGATGAGGACAACTCACCAACGCGTCTACAATGACAAGACAATGGGTAGTGGAAGATGGCAGTGCTGTGTTCTAGCATTTCTACTATATTTTTACATTATTCTCACTATCATATTCCACAATTCATACTTCGCAGAGTAAAAACAGTAAGAGGAGGGCCTATGTGGGCAGCTCCCATGACATTTTGAGGGAAGTCACATTTCATGGGCAAGGGAAGAATCAGCAGTCATTTGGAGAAGCTGAGTCAGTCGAGGAACGGCAGAGTAGAGGAGGCCCAACCAACAACGTACTGAGGTGCTCATTTACGTCATGTGAAGGTTGACGACTGGTGATTCTTAATCGCCACCTAAATGGAAGGTCCAAAACGACTGCCTATTGGTAATACTTAAAGTTCGTCCACAATACTGCTATTTGCATCGTGCTGGCACCGTGCGGGCAGTATATGCATATTACAGCTACTTGGATGAAACAACCGGGGGCTCCATGCAGATAGATTCCGCTAACCGCAGCATACGGCAGCGGAACAGGAATTTCTTAAATTTAGACTTGTTACGAAGTGGTCAATTCAAAATCTGATGAAGTCTAGGGTATTTTACTACACCAACAAGCAAATTAAGTGTAAGTGAGTTTTTGTATGTTACGCCAGCGTCTAGGCAGTAGGCCTACCGATAAGAACGCTAGCGGCTGCAGCACGCTGGTGTATTGGCCCGTTTTCTCAGAAACAGCAGCAACATTACGTCAGAAGGGATCCCCCAAATACTTTCACGTTACAAAAATCCATTCGTGTCAGCACTTTAATTTGTAGTTCATGTAGCTGAGCATGTATTGTTTTTTTTTTTCTTTATTTAGAGGGACATAAATCAAATATACATGCCACATTCTCCGAACAAACCAAAACTATTTGCACTCAGGAACATCAATAGTTTACTGTTCTCCTCGGGCCGATGGCCTTCGGAGACTAGTTAGCAATTAATGTTTCTTTTCTTCGATGTGAATAGTTTTGGCTAGGATCCTCTAGTTCAGTGTACTACTTGTATACAGTCAAAGGAAACTTTACATGTGCTTCAATGTCGGGTAAAATAAAAGGGAGTTGAAATAGATTTGAATAGGCAAGTTCAAATGATCAAGTAACTGGAACTAATACAGAACAACATAACACGACCTTCAACTCTGCTTGGTTGAAAAAGTAGACACCAATTATGAGAGATCGTATAAACAATCTTTATGATGTCATCATCAGTCAGATGTAGTCCCTTCAGGCACTGACATGACACAAAACTGAATCAGTGAAATCAAGTGATCACAGACACGGATGCGGGATGTGCAGAAACATGACTGATCAAAGGAGGGAGAACCACCAGCGGTCCAGCAAAACTGGGAAGCAGTTTCCTAAACAAAACGATGAGAACCAAGAATCACCTCATTAAACTTCTCCTTCAGGCTGCTTGTTGTCAGAAGTTGAGCCTGTCTTGTAGGCCTCAATGAACTTTGCCCACGAGTGAGTATGCTACAAGAGTTAATTATGCAAAAAGATTTAGAACCGTTTTCTCGAAGAAAATTGTAATTTAGATGGCAAGATAGATCAATTATTTAAAATACAAAATAAGAAAGAAATGACTGTCTTTGCAGTAATAGTTAAGCATTTAAGAGAATTACACGAGTACTGGTTGCATTTACTTGGAGATACACAACATTTTTGAATATCTAACGTACTTTCAAACTGTAGAACAGATGGTATTTATAAAAATGTACAATACCGTAGCAGGAGAAGAGTAGTTGCAACAACAGAACACTTCGCTTTTGGACATATCTGTTATCACAGCAAATCCACCACTGCTGACAAAGTACTAACGAAGCAATCTATATGTTGGGACTATGTTAATGCTTGGCCATACACTCTGCGGCAACGGAGCCTACTCCGTCGGTACTCAAACTGGGCCAATTCCACTCAACTTTTTATTGGCATATGAAGTGAATTAGTCCACATTATAATGGGCAAATATAATTTCACTCTCCAGCTTGGAAAATTGAAATGTGAATTTTTTATGCAAGATTTTTCCATCACCACAACGTATGTGTATTCTCTTTAAATTTTGTATACATTTGTATTTCTTTTTCTTATCAAATACTAGCGGTGTGGTACACGACCTCTGGCCACCAACCCTAGAATTCAAGGTCCACTTCAGAGAGGAGTTGCTCCCAGCATGTAGTTGTAATTGCAAGGAGATCTCGCTGGTATTTTGAAAGTGGACTAACGTTAGTCCTGAATTACTCTGGAATGTTTAGTCACAGCTGTTTTTATGGTAACCCACTTCAAACATAATTCATTACATGTTTGGTGCCTTCATCTGTCTCTAATAAAATAAGTAATACTTATGTCATTTCTGTCATGAAATGAATTGGAATTCTCATTTGTTTGAACCTAATTTTGTGCACTTTTTTCACTTGAATTAGCGACACAACTTCAATAATTAAATGAATGTGTTAAAAACTCTGGGCATATCCATAAGAACAGGTGACTAACATTCAGAGTTAGTCACGGGATTAAGTTAGTCCACTTTCAAGTAATACCAGCCTTGACTTCAAGCCCAACATCTTCAACCATGCAGTTTCACATTTTTTGGAATCTGCAGCCTTTCAGGATAGTGATGGAGACAGAGTCAAGCACAATGCTAATGCAAGTGATGCCAACACGAGTACAGAATATTATAAGAGGATCATGAGATAATATAATATAGATTATAAATTACTAGCGGTGCGTTAAACACAAATGTAGATTATATAAGAATAGAACTAACATGAATTACCAAAATAAATGAACCTACTGAACCAAAATGCCCTTGTTACTTAAGTGATATTAATGCAATGCCCAAATTGGTAATGAAATGTCATCGTTTTACATTGACTGTAATGAGTTGATGGAACAAAGTTTGTTTTATTCATGCCTTTTTGCCCCCATAAGAAAATCTTTTGGTTCAGCTGTGTCAATATTTTTCATTCGGCGAATAATAAATCTCATTTTTTTTTTATTCTGTACTTTTTATTGTTACCGTACGCTATTTATCTGTAATAAGACCATGCCCTCATAGAGAATATAATTTGGTTTTGCATCTCTGCTAATGCAAGGAGTTGTGGGAGAAGGGGAGATCCCCGCTCTTCCTGATGAAAGTACTTTTGGTCTACAAACTGATAATCGATTCCATTGGCAAGATTTCAAGTTTCAGGCAAGCGCTCAGAAATGGAAGCCCATGCCTAATCAATTTCAAAAGATCTAGAATCTGATCTGGATCACGCCTTGAAAATTGGAATTATTTAGAGCCTGCATGGTAGTTGTGCGTTACATTCATAGTCTTATGTAGAATTGCCATCTGAGCAAAGGGTGAAAAAATACACAATATTTTATTCAAATTTTTGAAGGACAAAAAAATCATATTTCCTTGAATAGCTTATACATAAACAATTTGCTCAATCTTTCAATGTGGATTTATTACAATTGTCCTGGACTGTCAATTGCATCAGCATTTATGTGCTTATTGGCCTAGTACTAGCACACAAAGATTACGCTTGGTGCTTGGCTGATAGTAACTACGGTCTGAATCTCACAAATTCCTTCCACGGGTTTCTGCGAGTAGTCTACACTGTCTATACGGGGTTAGGTCACTCTCATGCGCTCAATGATTTTCACTAGGCATTTTAAATGAAGAATTCATCCCCTGACGTATTGATAATACCTGCAAACACTACCTAAATGTAAGATTTATACATACATATAAAAATAAGAATTTGATAATATAATAGCATAACCTGTTACGAATCGTTGCAATCTTTCCATCAGTTCTGATGATGTATGATCCAGTCGGCATATAAGAGCTTCATGCTAATAATGATTCTTCACAACCAAAATTGGTGAGATTATCTCGCTGTCAAGAGGCCCTTCACGCATCACACGTGCTCAGCAAGCTGCGCACTTTAACATCAAAATGTCTTTAACAGTAATTTCATGCTAAACAGTAATTTTGCATATTTTGAAAAGTTTTTTCCCCAAATCAGACCTAATTATCTAACAATAATTGCAGTAAGAATTACACAAACACAAAATTGATTTAATAGAATCAATATTTTTCATGCAACTTCAGTCATCTTCGCGAAACTTTCAGTTTGAAACTTGGCGATTACCTCGGCATCAAGTTTATCTGCTCTGATTTCTAAATAGCAATAGGCGTCAAAGTCAGGGCCTGTACTTTACTTGGAACTGCGAAATACTCAGCTTGGAGAAGCAACTGGATAAATCAAAAGTTCTTTTTTGGAGGAGTCAGCGTCGGCAGCAGTCCAGGTTTTTCACATGTACTGGTTCCAAGTTCGTTTGTATTGCGTTCCTTATAATAATAATCTCATACATGGGATATTAGATCCTAGTCTGAAAGAGAAAGAGAGGGGAGAAAGAAAAACCAGCAAGTAGTACAGTAGAGAAATGGCAGGAAGAAAAATTAATCAGAAATAAATATTGTGTCAATAAGATTACATGAAGTTGTCACTAAATGAGCTGATCATTAATGATGTATAAGATTCAGGATAAATCGATCAATAGATTTTCCACAAAACCGTGGTGCTGAAAACTCGAGCTTTTACAAATATATGCTGGTTAAAATTCATACCCATGAACTGACATGTCCACGGATTTGAATTTTATAATATAGAATATATAAATTAAAATCTGACTGCCTGACCTGATTTGAGTATCATCTAGTGAAACTGAATTCCTAACAGGAATAAGCTATTTTGATAATTGTGGACAGGACGACAAACGCCAGGAGTTGCATCCAACTCACCTGGCCCATCGGGCCAAACTGAGGGCCAACAAATATAGAGAAAGCAGCATACTTACAAAGAAGTTTGTGAGGGCCTGGTCTTTAGACTCGTGGATGAAACTCAGCCAGGCTGCCCTGGAGGGTGCCACCCTTTGATCGAGGTCGAAGAGTCCATCGGTCGGCAAGGATGTCAGTCTCTCATATGATGGACGCAGTGAAGTGGTTCTTTGTTGCCCCAGATCGTTATCCAATAAGAAAACGTTGACCATAAGAGAACCTGCTTCCAATAAGAGATATTTTCTGTTTAGAGAGAGCGAGAGAAAATGGGCGAAATCTGTAATAAGGGAGTAAGGGGTTTTACCCTAATCTGGCCGGGGGGGAAGGAGAGAGGCGAGGGGGGGCTAAAATAGCCCCCCTCAGAAAATATATAGAGAGATATACCGCCGCACTGGTACAACCCGAAACTTTTTTATCCACGCCCCCGCTTCGGCTCACTGACTTTTTAATTTAGTGTTAGCATCACATTATTATGTTCATATGAACAGATCTAGCACAAAACGACATAGCTACAGAGATATACGGAATTACGCACCTCTTTCGTAGCTTGCATGTCAGCCCACAACATCGTCGTCAAAAATGCCACTCGTCGCTGCACTCTCTCTCCACACCTCGCCAACATCCTGTGTTTTCAGCCCCAACATTCATACACTGCCTCCTCCATTTTTATTTACTTTTAAGCCCTCGATTGAACATAACTAATTTTATGCTGCTCTTATCCGCATCCGCCAACAACGCTGTCCCTCCCGAGAAACTTCTCACTCAACACACAAAGAACACAAACACAACCGTCCGAACAAAAACCACATGCCAATCACATAAGCACAAATCTCCATGACAAACAATCCAAACTCACCATACACGACAATTATTCAGATCTCCCGACCCATCTCTTCCCCTTCGCAGGCTAATTGTTAGAAAAGTCAACAGAATATTTCCCATATAAGATATAGATGATAGATAATATAAAGGGCAGTTATAGCAAAATATGACTTTTATATGCATAAATATGCTTAATTAATTAGTTATAAAATAGAGATAATTATTTTTCAAAAATACTAACTTACCATCTTCGGAGACTACGTCCGCTTTATGCCACGTGGCACCATTTTCAAGGCGATTCCCCACACACCCGCGATCCCGCGCGAGATCAAATAGAGGCCGGCCACAATTCAGCCCCCGCCCCCCGGCTATGCAATTTCAAAAAAAAGGCCCGCTGATTACGCGCGTTACATACCGGGACTCCGCCCACTGTCGCGCTCCAATAGACATATGCGCTCCACGCCGCCTCTCGCACTAGTACACCACACACACACCACACACCCACACACCCGCCCTCTCCTTTAATGGAATACAGTCCCCTGCGTTCATCCCGGCTGAACAAGCATCCCCTTTGAGCAGCTAACATCATCTTTGGCCTTGAAATATATATGGATTCAGGAATATATATATATTAATAACCCCCCCAAACACTGAGTGACTTTGGGCGGTTGGCCCTGACCGGGCCAAAATTTGGACCTGCGCACTTTGGAATAAAACCATCTTTTTCACTTAAATTCCCCCCCACCCAAAACAGAGAACACATACGACACACCCCAAAACCAACTTATCAGCTGCCAGTGTTGACCACCCCCCCACCACCCCAACCCCCCCCCCCGAACCCCCCGCCCCCCCCGCCCCGGGCCCGAAGCAACTTCTGCGGTCCCCTGGGGTCTGGAACTCGCACAAGAAATTCTCTCTGCCCCCTCACACTCGTGCCGCCTCACCACAAATACTATACTAGCAGAATATTGACTAATATCTGAGTCAAATCAGTAAGTTTACTTTTTTTAAATCACGCGCTCACCACCCCACAGTCATAATTCTAGTCATTTTTTTTGTTTTTGTTTTTCGCAACGCGGGGGGGGGGGGGCCAATACGACGACAGCTTAATCTCTAGACTTC
>JZLH01S0597726.1:560-15802 GCA_001188425.1 Eucidaris tribuloides
ATAAAATGTAGGGCAAGGATAAGATTTATTAGATTTGTGGCCAAATCCACCAAACATTCAAGGCCATAGGTTTTGTCCTGAAATGCCATTTTCAACCTCAGTCATTTTGTATTATTTAATGAAATGGTCTGCCTTTTTTGTTCAACTGATAATATTAAAGAAATATTCCAAAGGAATTTAAAAGAAAAAGAAAAAGAAAAAGAAAAGGATGATTAAGTTTCTTTTATTGCAGATTGCAAGTTGTAGAAAGAATTTCCCTGATGTCACATACTTTGTGAAATAACAAAATAATGTGGACTGTCCCCAAAGTGAAAGAATGATAACAACCTTGCCTCTCCTACCCCCTTCCCAAACAAAACAAATCTTACAAGTTTCTTACTTTTAGAGCTGCCATACATTGAAAAAAGGAAGCAAGTGACTAATCACTCAAGTTTGAGATATTAAAGGTTAGTGACGTGATTGGGAGCACTTGAAAATGCGTCAAGAACCAAATCAGTTGAAATATTTACCAACTGTACACTAGCTGGAGTGGATCTCCCAGCTGGAAGGATTTGACTCTAATTTGTTTACTTAAGGAGAATCAAGCATGAACATTAATTCTATCTGGGCACGATAAAAAATAGGACCCATAGAGAGCCACACAGTAGGTTTGCCTGCCACAAGGGATATTGACATTAGTTATGTTAGAATGAGTCAACGTTTGACTACAAGATTTTCACAGGAGAATCATTGCATAGATTACTTGATTCTAGAGTAGTTGCAACCCAAGTTGATGACCACCCCCAATCATGTCATCTACATGTACCTTTAATGTATTTGAAAAATACCAAGCATGCTGTACCTTCAGACAAAATTTGGAAAAAAAAAGCATTCTCTTGGAACATATTTAAGTAAAAATGTGATATTGCATTGATGCCATGTAAATGACAGACACAAATTGCCCATTTATTATAAATGACACTTTTGTTACTTGATTCCATTTGGCACAGTAGGGTACTACCAGTATGTTCGTAAAATGTTTTGAGATTTAATGTAAGTTTTCTTTTTTAACTTTTGTTTTTCTCAGATATGTCCAGAATGTATGAGTTGCTGAAACCAGTACCAAATGGTCTTAGCATCATGGTACAAGAAATAGAAAAACACATAATAGACTCAGGTAAGTAACTTGCTTTATCTATCTATCTATCTATCTATCTATCTATCTATCTATCTATCTATCTATCTATCTATCTATCTATCTATCTATCTAAATACCAACTTCAGCATAATTTTCACTCTTTTTTGTCAGTAATGTCTGTATGTTGTGCACTGGTGCAACACCTGCACCCTTAAAATGCAACTTCTCTACTAATTGACACAAGAGGGTACTATGCAATGTGGTACCTGGGGGTACAAGAGTATTTCGGGGAACTGTGTGGTTACCGTGTGGTCAGTTATTGGGACTGTCCCAAAATGGGGTTTCATGTGAAGCAGGATTTAGGGGATTTCCCTTGTCATTATATTTCCTAATTCATTTCTTGGAATCCTAGAATAAGAGAACTGCATGGTCTCAAATAACCTACATCTAATGGTTGGAGAAATTTTAGTCATGAAACTGGAAGTTTTACTTGAGACTGTCTTCTGCTGAACCCTTAAAGGGATACGCCGCTCTTAATCCATGTACGTTCAATACCATTCGCTTGCCCCTATTGCAGGGCCACGCGTAACAACAATCGTGGAGCTGCGAACAGAATTGCCGTTGAAGGTTGGGCCATGTGCAGTTCACCTTTCTTTGGTTGAATGCATGCTGCATAGGGAAATGTACACAATTCGTGTGCGCTCGTTTTCTGAAAGTATACGGGCATTCCTGAATATTACCCGAGCTGGGCCAGCTGGAAAACATCACGATATGCGACTTTTCGGTCCCTTTAACCCTAATCAGCCCAGGCTTTTTTGAAATTGCATAGCCCGTGGGGGGGGGGGGGGCTAATTTGGCCCCCCCTTCAGATCTCGGCCGCGGATTGTGCGATTGCCACGAAAATTTGCACGTGCATAGAGCCAGATGAAATCTCTAAGAGTATAAGTAGTTCTAGAACTTAATTTGAAAAATAATTATCTTCTATTTTTAAGGTAATTAATTATGCATATTTATGTATAAAATCATAATTTTGGCCCTATAACTCCCTTTAAACAGTCACTTAAAATGCTAACATCTTGGTGAGTAATATTCTTTTGAATTCTAACAATTTACTCTGTCACAAAAAATGCTGAATCAGAATTAATTTCTTATGTATCTTTTACTTCGTCTTCATCGATTTCTTCATGTATTTCTTCTGTTGTTTCGACTTTTGTTTTTTATTGTTGTTTTCGATGAAATTGTGCGGGGGGGGCACTTTTCGATCATAGAAACAGCATAAAAATTAGTTACATTTCCAATTAGTAAAAGCGAAATACTCAATACATTTAGGACATTGGCGCTGAACAACACAATTTGCAGTTGAAATACACAACGATTCGAACGTTGTTATTGAGTGATTTTTGGTGTGGACATGCCAAGTACGAAAAGCTGCCGTAATTCGGCTGTCTCGCCGGAAGCTGCGTACCCAGGCACGTCGCTGAATTTGGTCTCATAAAGATGCGGAACCACTTGAAGTAAAAGTCAGCAGGCGACCGGCGTTAAAGAATTTCCCGCGCGGCTCCGAAGATCTGATTGAATCTCTTCTGCTCGAGGGGGCGTTTTTAGCCCCCCCCCCCCCGGGGTCCAGATATGGGTTATGGGAGGCTGCAAACTGCAAAACGCATGGCTATTCCCCTTTTGGGTTACAACGTGGCAAATTCAGCCAAGCCGACTGTAGGTTTTGCATCTGCTGGTGTGAATCACAAAACGAATCTCTCTGCAAATGGCAGGTTTGCACAAATAAGCACAGGATGCTGCAGCACTGGGTGGTGTCGTAAGCATAAGCACAACCAGATAAAAACGAAAACCGTTTCCTGCGTGCGAGCAATATCTAGGATGTCAAAGCTTAACCTGCTATACTTAACTCTGCGGGGGGGGTTCATTTTGACCCCGCCCCTCGACGAAATTTCGCGAGCATGCCGCCGGCAACAACTTTTTTCACCGAGTCGCTCTCCGACTTTTTACTTTCAAGTCTCTGCGCATCCTTTTGAGACATTTTCGAGAAAATTGCGACATACCGTTACGACGCTCGCGCCGACTTTTTATACAATGCATGTCAACCCCAAAATTGCTGAAACGTATTTCTGTAGCAAATCAAATGAAATTGTGTTTTCAAGCCCAGAACCTGAAAATGCTATGATTATTTTTTGCTTTTACTGTTGAAATGCAATTAATTTATGCTGTTTACGATTGCCACAAAGTGCCTCCCAACAAATTTTATCCAAAACAATAGAAAACACAAGGTCGAAAAAACAAAGAATACAGTAAGAAATTCACAAAACAATGAAATACATAAGAAATTAATTCCCAATTTGGCAATGTTTTGTAGATAAGTGTTAGCAAGATGTCAAAATTGAATATTTTCACCAAACATTAGCATTCTACTAGCTGTAAACGCTGAGTTGTAGGCGAACAAAAATTTCATACACTTATTATGCATAAATTAATTACTTAAAAAATAGAAAAATATAATTTTTTGGCAAATTTCAGCTATAGCAGTCCGTGTAGTTTACCATCCGGCTCTCATGCGCGCATGCAAAATTTTCGGCGCGATCCCGGCGCGACTCGGCGGCTGCAGATCTCAAGCGGGGGGGTCAAATTGACCCCCCCCCCAGTACAAAACCTGGTCTGAATATGCCCAGTTAAAATAGGGCTTAAGGAGATCACTGCAATTATTCGACATTTTTCCTGAGCAAGGTCGGCCATAGCAGTGCTATTGCATGCTCGTTAACCGAAGATATATAGCCACTAAGGAATTCCCAAATATTACCCAAGCCTGGGCCAAGCTCTATATAACCATGATTGGAGAGTTATCGCCCCCTTTAATGTTCCATGCATAGTGATGCCTGAGTGCTGAATTGTTACATTAACCCTTTGAGCTCGATGCTGTACGGCACTGTTGTTCACTGAGAGACGACGCGATTTCCATGTGGTTGACTTTGAAGGGAATATAGACTCACATTTTCTCGTAAAATTCTTCACAGAATGTTAATTTTTTTAATTTATACTGGTCAAAAAAGTGTAATTTTCAGACAGATGCACTAAGCAAACAAACTTTACCGTTTATCCAGTGCCATATTTTCTGGGCTTCTGTAGAAGCCCGTCGTCTCTGGGTGTGCAATATACTGGGCTTCTGTACAAGCCCGTCGTCCCCAAGGGGTTAACAATTGATTCACCCTGGTAAATAATTGTATTATCTCTCATTGGTCAAAACTTAGGCACTGCAACTTCCCTGTTGCACTTGACACAATTATAGATAATCCCCAAGCATAAGGAATAGAAAGATAAGTAAGGATTAAGGGGATTAAAACATGATTGATTGGTTTCTATGTATGCATGGAAACGTGCACTTGATATGCCACCACTGTAAGTACGTGAACAAAGTATGTAATTGTGTGTTTGTTGTCATAGGAACATATAGAAAACAGCCTTGTACATTTCCTGTGCAACGTAAAATGTTTTTCCACTTGTACATAAACAGTCTCTCTGGTAACCACCACATATCCTCTTGAGTGAAGTGTTTTGTTTTTTGAATCTCTTACTGAAATTCACCCCGTTTTATCTTTTGATACATCATTTTGTTATTTTTTTCTCCTTTTCTCTCTCTTTTTTTATCCATGTAGGCTTACAGGCAATAACCATGCTCCAAGGTGACAATGTAAGTAGACCTATATAGCAACATCAAAATGTTGCCAACCCCCCCCCCCCCCAAGATTTTGTACAGTATATTCTGTAGTAATATCTTTGCTTTAAGGCATTATGTTTAACTGCTTTAAGACATTTATTTAACAACAAGTTTTTTTTTATACAATTTTAAAGATCTCAGCTATATGATTCCCATTGCTACTAGTGTCTGTGATATGTCTGAATATGAAACCTGAAAACAGTACAGTTCAAAACAATCGTTAATTGCTTTAAAAAAAGTGAAAACAATGAGCGACTATTCCAGTTTTTCCCTACAGACTGCTGTGTTATAGATGTTTGTTTGTTTTGTCCCCAGAACATTAATTCATATGCTGATATTTATGTGTGCATATTTTGCTAGTTACAGCATAACTGTCTAAATTTTTGTGTTCTGAGGTGTGTATTTCTCAATTTCTACACTATCGTGTAGGTAAAATGAGGCTTCCTTAGTGTTAATCAATGCCTTTAATGAAATTCAATGGGGAAATAAATGTTTTGAGATCAAGATGGTCATCCTAAGCAGTAGAGGTTTGTGCATTTACAGTAGGTGGATTTAGCACTGCTTATAGATTTCGTGTAAATCCTCATAGATCCTTAGTTATTTACTGTATCTATAGCAGATTTGGATTTTGTAGAACTCCAATGATCAATTTCAAATCAAACTGAAGTAAAGTAAGAGTCATTGATAGAGATTATGATATTTTCTCCTGTTTTTCTCCTACTTATATGGGATTTTGTATGTTTTCTAAAGGAATGTTAGTTTTATTTCATCTTTCAAAGAGGCCATACCTGGAAAATATATTAATACTTTTTAAACGTATGATATATTTTTAATAAAGGTGATGGTTAATGTATTATATATTGTACCTGGAATAAAAATATATTATTTATTATATATATATATATATTATATTATGTTAAATATTGTTTAAGAGTGTGTTACATGTACATAATCCTTTGAAATATATGAAAGTAAAATTCTATGTATTGTGTGAATAAATTTTTTTCTCATGTCGTTCAATATTGATAATTAATATTTTAGTTCTCAATGCTGCGTAAACACTAAGCGAAGTGCTTTATGAGCTGCTGTGAAGAAACTATCGCAGGCAGACTCAGGTGGGGATTGAACCCACGACCTCTTGATGACTAGACAGGTGTCATTACCACTTGACCACCGTGGAAGCCCCAATGGCCAGAGTGTTAATGCTAGGTTCTAATTCACACAAATTGTTAGAATTGCGTGAATCAATTATTTTCCCAGCAGCTGATAAAGTATTTAGTTTAGTGTTTATTCAGTGTCCAGTGTCAAGAACAGAAACTTCAATCATCAATATGAGGTAGTTTTACTGAAAGTTGTTTATGTTATATATCTTTCTCCAGCTACATGCACAGTTTGTGGATGCCATGTTATCGCTACACACCAAATTCTCCGAGATGATTGGCACGACATTTAACAAGGATCAGCTCTTCACAAAATCATTAGATATGGTAAGTTTTCTTGATGTGTTAAGTGACATGATTGGGAGAAATGAAAGTGCCTCGAGAACCAACTGAATTGAAACATATACCAATGTAAACCACAGTTTTTATCCATGCTTTATGGATTTGTTTTGAACTTGTTTACTAAAGGAGGAATAAAAGCATTGTTTACCAGTATTTTAAAGTATGACCCTGATAGAAATTTAACTCATAGTAGAAAGCTGCGAATGAATTTAAATATACCAGTTTCTGTGTTTCTTGTATTATTCATTAGTAATGTACTTTTTGAGCTCTCGAATCCAGTTTCATGAAGCAGTGAAAACCAACTAGTTGACAGCAGTAGCGGAGATTTCACGTCAGTGGGGGGGAGGGAAACAAAAACAGTCAAAGCAAAAAATAACAACCCACGGGGGGGGGGGGGACAAAAACAACAAAGCAAAATAATAACATCCTAACGGGTGGGGGAGGAAAAATGCCTTAGAATACACGTATATTGTAAAATGTTCAAATTGGGGAATCCTAATTAAACTGAGGAACTAGTTTGCAATTTGCAATACCTGTTAGGGAGAAGAAAACAGGAATAACTTCATAACTTAATTTTATCAAATTGAGAACAAACAATACTTTATGTTCTTACAGCAACATAGTGATAGAGGGCAAAAAGTGTTGGGAAATCATAAAATAACAATCATTTACATGAATTGTAAAGATGTTTATGATAACATTATTAATGTATGTGGTTTTGGATAATAACAGTCTTCTTCCTGCAGTGTGTTCTACTAGGGTTAGAGTATAAAGCTTGCTTGAGACATACAGTACAATTTACAGAAATTTACAAAAAAATTCTCACAAACAATTTCTCATGTGATGATATTTTTGTTTCTGTTGATTGATTCTTTTCAGGCATGTTCTTCAGTAGTCAATCACAAAATGTCTTCAAAACACAGTAGTAGCAGATCCCCAGAATTGGTAAGTAGTTTGTGACCCATTTTCTCATATTTGCTTACCTTCCACGAAGACATTTACAACAGTGCACCCAGATTTTTTGGAAGTTAACTATAACTATGAGACATACACCAAAGCAGCTGATAGGCATATTATGTAACAAAACAACAAACAAAGATTAAACAAGCAATGTAATTTTGAAATGTAATGATCTAATAGATATTGCATTCAGGTGCTTTGCAAAAATTGTAACAAATGCACAACACTACACCTTGAACCATATCAGCTCAATGCCTTCTTTGATTTTTAATGTCAGAAGTTTATAATTGTCTTCCATCTGTGATTATTTGTTTCATTGGATGATCTCTTTTTTTGCAGTTGGCCAAGCACTGTGATTCACTTCTCAAGAAAAGTTCAAAAGGGAGCAGCGAATCAGAACTGGATGACAGGCTAGGACAGTGTATACTTGTCTTCAGGTATATTGATGACAAGGATGTTTTTCAGAGGGTAAGAGGATGAATATAATATTGTACTTTTATTTATATTTATATGCTCATTCCATTGGGACCCATGTTGCACGTGGGATATGCCCATATTACATCACAGAAATGTTGGTTTTATGTCTCGCTTTTTAATTCACAAAATCCTGTTGACTTTCCAGATAGGGCAAAAGACAATTTCTCAGCCTGTAAGTTTATTGCGTGTCGAAATTTAGCGATAAACTTAAAAAATAATCTTGCTCAATTGCCTATATAGTTAATGATTGTTATTAGTATTTTAAATTTGTTATCATTAGGGATGACATGGTCTAGAAACTTAATCACAAATTACACAAAAGCAGTCTATGTAATAATACCGTGTGTTTGATTGATGATGACAATGCATGGTTTCTACCCTTCTCTTCTGGATGAAGGGCCTGGATTCTTTAAAGGCAATGTTCACCCTGAAGGTATTAATGAAAGTTTGGCGAAAGTCCATCCAAGAATAGCGGAGTTATGAACTCTCAAAGTTTGAATTTTGTGACGTCACATACAAGCAGCTCCCCATATGTCATGTAATATCAATTCAATAAATTGCCACTTTTTATTGGTTCATGATAATTGAATGTTTGTTTTTTCATAGAAGCATGTATGAAATAATGTTTCTAACTATATATTGAATGCACAGGTAACATTATTTTCAATTTTCTGAGAAAATGGCACTTTATGGAATTTATATTACATGACAATGGGGGAGCTGCTCACATGTGACGTCACCAATTTAAGACTTTGAAAGTTCATAACTCCGCTGTTCTTTTGTGATCGCCAAACTTTCATAATATTTTCTCTCATTAAAAAGTAATAAATCAAGGCACTGGACTTCTTGAAAATAAAGTCATGCCTGATTAATACATATGATTATTGACATGTAACCTGGATGAATCAGAACTTACATCACTTTCTCTCATCGTTCTACTTTTATTAAAATCAACTTGATGTCAGGGTGGACCTTGCCTTTAACGGGCTGAGGTGTGTCTGTCTCAACAGGTTACCTCTGGCTTAGGGTTGTGTCCGAGGGACGGGGTAAAGGGGATGTAGTATCTCACTCAAGGATGCAACTTCCATGGCATTGACTGGAACTAAAAACGTCTCGTGTTCATGAGAAACCAAACTCTTATCCACTCAGCCGTAATGCCAATTCAGTAAACTGGTTTGCTAACATATGTTTATGCCTTACGTGCCATATACAGTGAAACTGCTCTATGATGGCACCCAAGGGAAACAAAATTGTGGGCTTTATAGACAGATGGCTGCTATACATAGACAGGTTTATCAAAACATAATTTGTCTCCTGGGAATCATTTCAGTGGCCACTAAGGACAGATTGGCTGCTGTAGAGAGGTGGCTGCTATGGCAACTTTGACTGTATTTTGTTATCAGATTTGTGGTTTGATGATCAACGAAAATGTGATGTGATATCAGATGCACCATAGGAGATAGGAATTAGAATCAACATCCCCTTTATCTGTATTATCTTACCTATCTTGTAGTGGTACGGTCTCCCAAATTCTGCTGATTCTGATTTGTGCCATTTGTGTTTTTCACAGTTTTATGCTCGTATGCTGGCCAAGAGGTTAATACACGGCTTGTCTACATCAATGGATGCTGAAGAGGCTATGATCAATAAACTGAAGGTAAGGAATAATTGGATCTTTTCGTCAATGATATATGTGTAATATATGACTTAGTGTGTTTGGCTCCGTGGTAGCCTGCAAAGCTAACACTCTGTTTAGTATTCTGAGCAAATGTAATTGAATAATATTCGGAATCAAAATTGATTTCGTATGTATTTTATTGTTTTTTCAATTTCTTGTGCATTTCTTCATTTTTACCTTTTGTTTTTCATTGTTTTTTGGATGAAATTTGTTTCAGACACTTTTGCGATCATAAACAGCATAAAACTGATAAATTTTTATCAGTAAAAGTGAAAGAAATCATGAATTTGGGCTGAAAACACAATTTTTTTGAAATTGTACTAAAAAATCACGTTTTTGAGCAACATGCAAGTATAAAATGTTGCGTAAGTTCAGATCCACATGCCCAGACATTGCAAATTTGGTCTCAAAAGATGGACGAGATTCAAAAGAAAAGAAATCATGAAATGTTGCAGTAACTGCTTTGCACATTGCAGACATATTGCACAAAACATTAGAGGGGGGGGGGGGATGTGGAATGGTTCCCCCCAGGTTTTTTTAGGGTTACGCTTAAAGCCAAATAATCATAGGGCACCTACACCATTTTCAGCACATGGGGCAATGTCCTGGTTAAGTAAAGTCTTGTGCAGTGGTGGATAAATTTGCAAACATACAACATATATACTATTTGCCTGACATTATCACTGCTAAGCAGTTCTGCCACAATTTTGCTGCTTACTCAACTTGAAAAAACAAACAAACACATTTACAAGCACTTTAAATGTACATACATGATATTTTGTGGGAGTACTAAAGATGGCAGCTGCTGGTCACAATAATATAGAGGGCACAGTGTACTTCGTTCTAGAATAGTTTTATCCACAAATGAGGACTACTTCCAAATATGCAATTTTCCTGTATCCTTTAACCTTTGACCTTGTATCAACCTGCAGCAAGCATGCGGCTACGAGTTCACCAACAAGCTCCATCGAATGTTCACCGACATGGGAGTCAGCGACGACCTCAACGGCAAGTTTGCCACCTTCTGTCAGGAGAAGCAGGCCGACCTAGGAATTAACTTCTCCATCTATGTCTTGACGGTGAGAAGCACATGGAATATGATGAATTTACAATATTTACACCCCGCCAAACAAAGTTTGAACAGCGATGGTTGGGCGGTCAGTCCGTTGCAAATCTTGTGAATCGAACTACTTCCTCAGTTTTTGACCAATGCTCTTGAAATTTGGCACACACATTGGTCTTGGGGTAAAAATGAACAAAACACATGTTTTAAATGTGTCAGAAACTGGATTGCCATGGTAATGACATATTATGGAAAAATATCAGGTAAAAGTATTGTGGTTCGAACTACTTCCTCAGTTTTAGACCAATGCTCATGAAATTGGCACAAGACACATTGTCTTGGTGAAGATTTGCAAGACACATGTTTGAAATGTGGTCAGAAAACGCAATTGCATGATGCATATTATGGCAATAAATCATGTAAACATCTTGCAGATCGAACTACTTCCCCAGGTTTTGACCAGTGTTTATATTGTTTATAAAATTTGAGACAAACATTAGGCTTGGGGTAATTGTTTCAAAAAAACATGTTGCCATGGTAATGAATATTATGGCAATAAATCAGAAAATTATTGGTTATTAAACTACTTCCTCGGTTTTTGACCAATGCTCATGAAATTTGGCACACATGGGTAATGATGTGCAACCCACATTTTCTTTTTTAATTTGTTGGAAACTGCATTGCCATGGTAACAGCGTATTGTGGTCAGGAACATGACAGGGCAGGGGTATTGATCACCTTCAGTGATATTTCTAGTGTGACCCGTTACCACAAAAAGCACCATATGGGAACCTGTTCCATGGTGCCAAACAAAGTGACAAACAAAACAAAAAACAGTCATTATTTTTCGCTGCTGGGCTGTTATCAGTATCATTACCCATTTTTCCATTTCTAAAATGAGGGGGGGGGGGGGGAGTATCATAAGGAAAACAAAAGGGAGACAGTGTTTACCACAAAAAATACCCCCTCAATATGCATATGACTCGTAAGAGGAACAAAACTAGCAAAATGATTTCCCGCTGTATGGACAGGAAGTTGAAATCCATGTGTTTGTGAGGTCTTCAAGTGGTTCCTTGTCTAAATAACAAAGTGCATGCTTTGTGAATGGTTGGGATAGTAAATAGTGTTGTGTGTACTCACTCATTTCCTGGTCTACCATTTCAATATGAAACTGGTCTGTTTTAATTAGAAATTACCTTATGATATGCTGTATGCATGAACAGTACCAATCTTTTCATTTGAACTTGACTTTTGACATTTGGATTGTATGTACTGTTGGGTGATCAAGTGCACGTTGTTAAAACATTGTTGATGTTTTGACTGTTGTAAAATGCATTTTGAGATAATTAATATTTATTATACCCTCAACAAAGTGTGATGGGGGTATATAGGAGTTGGCTGTTGGTCAGTTGGTCAGTCTGTCAATCTGTTATGAAAAGCTTGTAGGGCAAATTACTTCCACAGTTTTATAGCTAAAGATGGTCTCATAAAACAAAGAAAACCAAACAGAAATTTGATCACCTGTAGCAAAACAGTACAAAATTGTATGGTGCATGTATCAAAGGTTATAAGGGCAATTCCATGATTAGTTACGTTACACTTTATGACAAACTTTACTCAACGTTTGGCTCTTATATGAATATGCTTTGATATTATTTTTTCTGTTTTGGTGCTGTCAGTTCTGTAGACTGGCACCTACTGCACAACATCAAGCAAAATCATGACACATGTTTCAGGGGGTAATAACAAGGATTTTGATTATGGTTAGTTACGTTACATAAAAAGGACATGGAAAAAAAATGACAAGTCTTTGTCCTCAAAGTTTCCTCAACCTGTTCTCAACTGAAACAAACTGCGGTATTCATGCTTTTTCTGGTGTCTTGATAAGTCATTTGATATATAACTTATTGATAAAAATCTTTTCATTTTTAACTACAACATCAAAAACATGGTTAGTTACGTTACGGTTAGTTACGTTACATTTTGTCCATCCACACAAATTTGCGTTTGTTCATGTCTTTTTCAGATTAAGTATGCATATGTGGGGCTTTATTACTTTCAAAACAATGAGAAGATGCTATTGGCATGGAAAAAACTGCAGAACAAATGATAGTTTTTCATAAAACTGGGATTTAGTCAGACTAGTCCCACATGTGGTATTTCATGTATGGTTCTGATTCTCCTAGAGGGGGCTGTTGAAGACGTGAAATTTAGAGTAGAAATGATGTCCCCCATTGTTTCTTCATGATTCATACCCATTCAAACCATTAAAATGTAATATGATTCGAGATAGAGCAATTTATATAATTTGTGATTTGTCCAATAATTCACGGAAATGCCCATAACAATGTTTGTAGTGTAAGGTATGTGTATGTTTACACAATGGTAGTTAATAAATAAAAATTGCCTTGCAAATCATTCTACTTAAAACTTAAATAAAACCTTCGGAAGTACCAATCAAATACACAATCTTAGTCAAAATGTCATCGATGATGTATAATTAATAATTTAACAATTCATATTTTCTATTTTTGAAATTATCAACAGACTGGGTCCTGGCCCCTAGGACAGTCAGCATTGACACCATTTGCTATACCACAAGAGCTTGAGAACAGTGTAAGAATGGTAAGTTTGACTCTTTATGTTGAGATCAAGGTTTTAAGGATGTAGAAGTTATGTAGTTATTCCTCATGTTGATATTAAGTGATTGAAATCAAGGTGTTTTTTCAACAATACATGAAAAGATGATGGATCCATAGCTTGTGTAGGGCTCTGTCACACCTAGCTGATTTAGCTCAGTGGAACAATGGCAGAGCACAAATTAATTGGTGGAGCTCTGTCGAGAAAGTACTCAGCGCTGTCGCACCTAGCCGATTTGGCTCAATACTAGTATGGCAGCACAATGGTATCACATTGCTAAGAACGGTAGTACGCCATCAGGACATCAGTAGGACCACAGTATCACAACGGTACCACCAGAGAGCCGCCGATCCAAAACGGAGTGCTACCGGGGGTCTACTGACATTAACGATGCCATCCCGGATACTGCCGATGTACTACCATTGTAGTCCCATTGCTCGCTCGGGCAGCACAACGGCAGAATTTTTTTAGCAAGCTCAAAAATTTCTACTGTCGCCTGGTATGGCTGATTTTGTTGTCGGTCTTCTGACAATGTCCTTACAGTGTACTACCGTTCTTAGCGATGTACTACTGTTGCACTGCTGAACTTGTACCGATCCTAGAAAATCAACAAATTTGTGTTTCGGTATTGCACTGGGGAGCCAGATCCGTCAGGTGTGACAGTGCCCTTATGCTAGTAGTTTCCAGTTTTCAGATGGAAAATAAGGACCAACTCTAATGTGTAGAGGTGCAGTGAGTATGGAAGGTATGTGGCCTGAGCACAGTGTGGATATCTGCAATGAAGGTGTGGCAGTATAAGAGGATTGCTAATTTAACCCGTAGGAGACTAAGAACAAGTTAACTCATGTCGGGACTATGGAAAATGTGTGTTCTAGTGAAATCAAATCGTCTCCAACGGGTTAATAGCAGTTTCTGTTGATGTGTGATTGTGGAAAAAAAAGTAAAATTTCTCTTGATGTAGTGAGAGAATTGTCTAAAAAATAAATTCCAGAAATGTGGACACATATGCATGAGTAGCATCTGTTCAGTTGATGAGATGAGCTGCTTTGTATATAAAAAAAATTGTTACATTCTGAGAACAACCAAATGCACTGAATAAACATGGTAGGGTTAACATAGCCACATTTCCTTTGGAACAACAAAAGTAGCATTCAATGTAAAATCAAATGTCAAAGTTAAGTATTACATCACACAGAACTGTATTCCCAAAATTCTTTTCCATAGAATAATCTTGTTTGCAAAAGTATTGACAATTATTTTCTTTTTCTCTCTCCGTCTTCACAGTTTGAAATTTTCTACAGTGAGAAATTCCCTGGTCGGAAGTTAACATGGCTGCATCATTTATGTACAGGTAAGTAATGAAAGAAATGAAATAAACGGAAAAAAATTATTTGTTTAATATCACCGAGTCATGAAAAGTACATCATTATCATAACATGCTTTGTAAAACAAGTAATTGCAAAGAACTGGATATAACTTGTTTTTTTTTATCAATGTCTTTGACTACAGTGATAACAGGGGGCACACATTTGAAATTTAAATAGTCTCAGCTGAATGATAATATATTGCAGTCATTTTGCAGTCTGCCTGTGATTTTAGTTTACTCACAGTTAATGAAAATGCCTTTAAATTTAACCCTTTGGGCTCAACAGCCTTGTACATAAGCTCAGCCCATCAGATATTGAGAGACATATGGCTTCCACAGAAGCCCCCCAAATATGATGACCTTTTCACTTAATTGCTTTATTACCCCATAAACTAAACATTTTGTCCAGAATAGATGAAGAAAATTGTCTCTGGGTCTGAAATGTACTGGACTTCTGTACAAGCCCATCGTGCCCAAGGGGTTAATGCTCATTGTGCATCATGAGAGGCAAATAGAAACACCATTTAGAATTATTCTGCTGATGTAACAAATTATGAATTTTTCAGAAAACCATTTTTCATATGTAGGACTAGCTCCTATCGCATTAACCCCCCACCCCCGAAAAAAAGTGCGGTGACAGTAAACTTTCATGAATGTTTCACATTCAGTGATTCTGCATCATCATTACATAAATGGGTGATTAGCTCATCCGGCC
>JZLH01S0597727.1:24258-37110 GCA_001188425.1 Eucidaris tribuloides
GGTAGTAGTAGTAGTAGTAGTAGTGGTGGAGGTAGTAGTAGTAGTAGTAGTAGTAGTAGTAGTAGTAGTAGTAGTAGTAGTAGTAGTAGTAGTAGTAGTAGTAGTAGTAGTAGTAGTAGTAGTAGTAGTAGTAGTAGAAGTAGTAGTAGTAGTATAGTTTCATGGGGTAGTGGTCGTATATTACCATAACACGATTGATTATACATGGTCTCCGGATAATGGGGAAACATTTAAAGGGGTACTCCTGATAAACGGGTAAAATTTAGCAAAACATTGCTTATGTTTCTTATTGAAATTTACTCCATATAATGGGGTACTCCTGTTAAATGGGTACAAACAGCTTGCAAATGCCTACCCAATTACGTGGAGACCACTGTATCATATATACCATTCCTACTAGCTTTCAGAACACCGATATTATGTTTTAGAACTTTTATTACATTTGGTGTTCTAGAGTCTCAGTACGAGATTGGAATATAATTACTTGAATGAAAACACAAATTGTCAAATTAAAGAAGTCGCTCGTGAGAAAGTGAACTATCGGCCACAGATTTAGCTCTCAAAATATCCCAATAACGAAACGACGCTATGATTCTTTAATTCTTTCAGTCAATTCGCATTCCGATGTACAACTTGTTTTGTGACGTCATCACGAATCCTATAAAAGTGAAAGAAACAAATCAAGGGATGAAAGAATAAAAGTCCCAGATCCAACGGATTTGAATGGCTCTATAACAGAGCCCGGATGATCGATATACGTGCCGGTTATTGTTCTCTCGACAACAGTCGTTTTCTTCTTCTATATCTGTTATGCATTCTTTGTGTTTTGTGGTATTAACGTTTGCGATTGCCAAACCCGGTTCCCACGGTTCTGTGGCTTCTAGAAAGAATTATATTTGAAATATCTGTGAAGATAGGACTATACAGAGTATTACATGTACATATCCAAAAGCATCATATAGTCACTAATCAATTACAAACTCCGGCAAAGAAAAGCCCTTTCCTCCAAATTCATCAAAGTGGATTTAGCGCCTTTTGGTTGCAAGCTCTTCTAGAGTGAAATTTTAGCACAGCTTAGATGTTGGAAAGTCAACGTTTAGACCTATTAAATGTAAATGACATGATTGGGGGCAGTCCTCAACTTGGGCTGAAACTACTCTGGAATCAAGTAAACTATGCAAGGATTCTCCTGTGAAAAATCTTGTAGTCAAACGTTGACTCATTCTAAAATAACTAATGTCAATATCCCTCATGACAGGCAAACCTACTGTGTGGTTCTCTATGGGTCCTATTATTATCGTGCCCCGATAAAATTAAAATAGGCCTACTAGTATGTTCATGCTTGATTCTCCTTAAGTAAACAAATTAGAGACAAATCCAGCCAGCTGGGAGATCCATTCCAGCTGGTGTACAGTTGGTATATATTTCAACTCATTTGGTTCTTGGGGCATTTTCAAGTGTTCCCAATCTTGTCACTAACCTTTAAAGGAAAATAACAGGGTTGGAAGATTGGGAAAAACTGCTCTAAAATCAAGTGTCAGATATTTATTACATCTCATTGTGACTGTCGAATTTGTTGCAGCTTTGTATGGGATCAATTTCTATCATGCAAGGCACAAGATTAATTCAACACTGGCTAATGAATAATTGTTTATCCATAAGTATACCAATTTAAGACAAATTTGTTTGAAGAGGTTTTATTTTCTGCATTTCATATATTTTTTTCGTAACAACATAGATAACAAGTTCGATTTTGTGCAATAACACAAATTTCGAATCAATAGCATAAAAAGCAAGTCAATTCAATTGCACAAATACAATTTAGGAAAAAAAAACATTTGAAATGACACAAAGTAAATTAATTTGTTATTGTAGAATTACAACGATACAAGAAGTAAACATATTAAGTACATGTATTCATTATGACCAAAATATAATAACTTGAATTACGTACATGCAGAAGGCTGCCGTTTTTAAGCATAAGCTTGAGCAGACGGACAGTCCTAAGTAAGTGTATAATTTCTATCGTTAACTATTGATGGGCAACATTGAAGTATAAATCCAGTTCTATTTCATAACTAAGTACGCAGAAATGTGAAAGGGATAAACTAAACACTACACAAAATTAAGTTTCCCCTTGTTCAAAATACCATAACTTTTTAATGAAATAAGTTTTAGCAAAATAACTTGGCAGGAACATTTCCACACTCCTTGACTAACCTATGTGTGAAAATAAGATTAATCCGTCAAGCCATGCATGAGTGAGCATGAATTAAAGGCAAAAATGTCACTTTTCAAAAGTCACAGGAGTCATCTCTTATGCCGAAATAATGGTAAATAATGGTATTTTTGCTTTATTTATAAAGTGTGCTCACTGAACCCTGACATGATTACAACCTCTTATGTCCATACAACGTGTAAAGATACACTTTGCTGAAAAATATCGGATTTCAATTTTTCAATAAACTAAATGGAATTTAAAATTTCAAAATTGAGGATGGATGGAAATTGTTAAATTGAGCTCACTGAAGCGTAAATATGCGAAAAGTGCCAAAAGAATTGTTAAAGGGGGTCAAACTATACCTGATTAACATAAATAGCGCTTAATCATTCAACAGAAAAAGAATTTGTCAAAATCCTGCATCACAAATCCCTCAAAGTGACACTTGTGACTTTTGAAAAGTGACATTTTTGCCTTTATTACGTGCTCACTCATGCATGACTTGACGGATCAATCACATTTTCACACAGAAGTTAGTCAATGAGTACAGAAATACTCCTGCCAAATTATTTTGCTCAAAACTATTTTGTTAAAAAGTTATGGAATTTTCAAAAAGGGGGAACTTATTTTTTGTGTAGTGTTTAGAAATGTTGTGGTGCCTGTGCGTGCCTGTGCCAAATCCTTTCATCCAGGCGATACAAGTCTAGTTGGTGTATAAGTATATGTTTCAACCAGTTTGGGTCTTGTGGTATTTTTATTTCTCGCAATAACGTCAATGCCCTTTTAAATCGAAATCTTTCATTTTCCGAAAAACGTGTAAAAATATCATTCTTCCATCTGTTAAATTAAAGCAGAAATTGAAAATATAGCATTCAGAGAAATATTTTTTTAACATGCAACATACTGAATATTTCTCTGACATTGTGCAATACAGAACCAAAACTGGAATCTCAGATTTTGGTCCATTGGTAATTAGTTAGAAAATTGATCACGAATATTAAGGATATATCAATCTTTATCATCTGGACGTCACAATTATTAATTTTGGAATGAACCTGAGAAACAGGGACCAAGGAAACTGGCTTCAGAGACACACTGGAAAAGCATGATAACATGGCAGACTCAAAAGGTTTTTAAATGAAGCAGGAAGAGTGGAGAAGAAGAAGAAGAAGAAGAAGAACAGAAGGAGGAGACGAAGAAAAAAGAAAAGGAAGGAAGAGGAGGGGAGAAGGAGGAGGACAGTTATTAAACACATAATTTTGAAGAATATGCACACATTCTTCAAAATTGTCCTTACCATATCATTACAAGGGAAAGAGAAATTTAGAAGTAGCCTATTTTTATGCTTTTGTTTCTACTATCAATCTTTATCATCTGGGCGTTATAATTATTAATTTTGGATTAAACCTGAGAAACAGGGATCAAGCCAAGGAAACTGGCTTCAGAGACACACTGGAAAAGCATGATAACATGGCATATGTTATGTGTGTTTTTTGCTGGAGATTAATGGACAGGAGCTGGAGGGGGAGAAGTGAGAGAAGCTCACTGGCGTGAAGAGTGATGAAAGAGAAGAAAACGAAGATTCTTCGTAAGAAGAAGAAGAAGAAGAAGAAGAAGAAGAACAGAAGGAAGAGGAGGATACGAAGAAAAAAGAAAAGGAAGGAAGAGGAGGGGAGAAGGAGGACAGTTATTAAACACATAATTTTGAAGAATATGCACACATTCTTCAAAATTGTCCTTACCATATCATTACAAGGGAAAGAGAAATTTAGAAGTAGCCTATTTTCATGCTTTTGTTTCTACTTATTTTACCCATTATCTTGTTTCTTCTTCTTCTTCCTCCGCCTCCTCTTCTTCTTCGTCTTCTTCTTTTCCTTCCTTCCTTCCTTCCTTCCTCTCCCCTTTCTCATCTTCTTCTTCATCTTATTATTTTGTCATCTTTTTTTTACTTATTCATCTTCTTCATGCATGATTCCTTTAATTTCGCTTTTATCATCTTTCGTCATCCATCCAACTCTTCCCGTTTAAACCTTAAAGGTTCGATGGTGAATCTTATTTTCCATCCACTTTTGTTTTCTTGAGTTTTTTGGGAATATTGCGTCACAAGAATGGAGATCAGTGGCTAACCCACCAATATCTCAGCATTATAATATTTCGCTTGATATCACTAACCCGACAAAAGTCGTAGCCCTACTAATACGATTAAGGTTCATGAAGAGGGGATTTAAAATGTTTGTGTATACTTGCAAAATAAAGGAACCTTTGAACCATGTAAAATGTCATCCGATGTGTGTCTGTAAAGGTTACCACTCCGTTCCATTTTATTGAGAATCTGACAAATCTATTTCGTTTTTGTATTTGCCTGTATTATCCAATGGTGACACCATAGCAACACTAGCCAGACATGCAGCATACGGTACAAATATGTTGTCTTCACTTTCATTTCATTTCAGTTCGCTTCATTTTATTTCATTTCTCTGCCGATGTTTATTTACGAGTTTTTAAGACCTTTTGGGGAAATATATATAAACATATGTTGTGTTTCATGTCGATAAAGAAAATCTTGTGTTGAAACACTGTTCTGATGGTGGAATTGTTAAGCGTAAATGTGAATTTATTGAATTGGATGCGTGCTGCGCACAGTTGCGCTGCTTCGTGCTGTTTGCAGGTGTTCCATAGTTTCTATGCTATTTGCGCCCTCTTTCGTCACGAATAGAACAGCGGAATTTGCTGAGCGATTGATGATGAGAAGGAGAGGGAGCAGGAGAAGGGCAATGTTGATGATGATGGTGGTGATGATACAATTAAAACAGAGTTGAACAATAAAAATTAAATGGTCATTTTCGTACTTTTGTAGTTTGGAATTCTCTAATTTAAGGACAAAAAATGATAATAAAAGATGTGCGTCATATACCTGTATCCCTGTATACGGGAGGTAGGAACGTTGGTACGACACACTTTATGCATTTTCCTTCTATTGCATTAAAGGGAGAAGGCGCCAGCAACTAACAGGCATAAGTTAAGAAAATATTTGAGTTCTTGCCAACCAATCAGATTGCACGTGCACAACAGGGAGCTGACCATGCGTGATCTGGTGCATGCCACGCGACGTGTGTTAGCCGCACCGTGGTACTGTATGCACTGTTTGAACTTGATAAGCTCCTCCCACTAGTAAGCTGTTTCTGCAAGTTTTGTCTTAGGGTAAAGTACCAGAAGACCGTAAATAAATCACAATTAACTCAATTTATAGGGCCTTGATGAGGTAGTGATACACACAGTACCCCTTATTTAGGCTGGTCTTTTTTACTAATGTACCATATATTCTTCAACAATACTCACAACTGTCATTTTATTTCTTATAACTTATGCCTGTAAGGTTGCTGGCGCCTTCTCCCTATGCAGGAATGCGAAAATTGCTCCGCATGCCTTCACGTGATCTGCATATCATATTATCACATTTTAGTCCTCAATGTATTGGACACCAGATTGAAAACTCGGAATTTCGTTTAATTTTTTTGTTCATGAGATTGGGCCGCAAAAAAGACGGCTCAGACTAGAAGAAGCTCCTAATGCTTCAAGGTGGAAATGTGGTTTTGCAGGAAATGACGAGCCCAATAAAATCCCACTCTGCATCTATAATGTTTGTCACCATTCAACCGTCATTGTTTGTTCATTGTTTTCTGTTGCGTTGTTCGTTGTCGGACTCGTCATCATCATTATTATCATCTATGTTTAATCATCATCATCGCCATTATTGTAACTTTATTGACTTTATAATTTTATTTTTATTTCTACCCTGGCCATTCATCATCTCTGTCCTTACAGCTTAATTTTGTACCCCCCTCCTTTAGCAGTTCTGTAAGAAACAAATTACAAACTACATATTATTTCCCTCATCTTTTGCTTCATAATTCATATCAAAACTGCTTTCCATTTTTTTCCACGACTTTCTGTCTGCACCTTTGCGCAAAAAGGACAATCTGTCAATCTCACACCACACGTACCCACATTAAAAATAACAATTCCCTTTCGGGAGAGAGAAAGTGTAATTGAATATATTTCATGCAAATGAAACAGCATAACGAGCATTTTCAATACAGTATTACTTGGCATTTCTGTCACGTGGAAAATTACATTTAGACCTCAATGAATCTACTGTGAAAAGAATGCGGAACTGCTAGTCGGCCTATATTTACTTTCGTTAATAGGACAAAATCCAGAAGGATAAAGAAAAAAATGAGGAGGTACACCTGCCTCCGTTAAAAAGTTGGTTTTCTCACGAGTATGAGTCATGTGTGTCTAGTCTGACTTCGCGAACTCACTTGTTAATTTCATTGGTCAAACCACACACAAAATCACTTCATTGTGACAGAGATTGGAGACGAAGGTGTTCCTGAAGGAATAAGAGTCTGAACATTTTGGGGGAACCGTTATAACACCCTTCGAACAAGATATATGCGTGGGATCGGAGGCTCTGGGCTTTGTGAGCCATTATGTCAAGTTCAGTTTACTGTTCTCTAAATTTACTTGGGACAATGTCCAACGGGGGACAGTTTGAATAGAAACGCAAATCTCACCCCTATAGTGGGTATGACTTTCAACGAATCTACACAGGGTGCGAAGTCCTACACCACTTTCCGAATTTCCGTCACCTCAAATCAAAGCCGTACGATATCCCTGAAGGCCAGAGCCACGTTCCCGCACATTCACCTGACGTCCCTTCCCTCCCTCCGAAGAAATAAAAAGGAGAAAAACCGTTACAATTTCGTGGGAAAATTTTTTAACCGACATCAGAATATGAAAAGGAAGGTAAACATTGAACCACGCGACTACCTGGTCGGCAAAAAAAAAAATGCCCGCCTTTTGTCCGAGCCTTGATGAATGAATAGTTTTATTTGAATGGCAGGTTTAACGCCACCTTGGACAAAAAGAAGGTGTATACTTTCTTTAGACAGATGATCACATAAACTTGTCGCCAGAAAAAAAAATAGGGAATTACACTACGTTCTCGTTCAAGAACAGGTTCACACGATCGAATTTCCTATAAGAATAATATGAAGGTGCTCGCGTGGGAGTTTCTTCTCTCGCTCTTTCAATTGCCCCAAGAAGTCTGCAGTACGTGGATCAATATGCAATCTTTATACCATTTGATATGAATCTTTAACGTTCCTGTACATTAATATTTTTGATAATTTGCAATAGCAACTTGGTTAAAATTTTGAATGAATTCTGAATTTATTGAGGTAATTGAAAGATATCAACAAATCAAACACACTTTATATGAACGACACCGATTTGCAGGCATGGGGATGTTTAATCACTGAAGGAGTCATTAGGGGCTACTTTTATTCATCGTATATTTAAAGAGATTATAATCTCTTTAGTGAGCAGAAGATAAATCTATTACTACGGTTTAAAGATCGGCCGCAATCTGGCTTTTGATATTGAAAAGATTACGGAAATAAGACGTTTAGAAAGGGAATCGACGGATGGATGAATGCACGATTTGGGAATAAATCAAGACTGCAATACGTATGGTGGTATTTGTGCCTTTAAAGTAGTTGATGCAGCTGTTTTCAAACATTTATCATTTTAGGTGATAATTTCAGTATTTCCTACATGATTTCTTCCCTATCTGCCTATTGTTAGTCAAGTCACCATTGAATCTTTAGTTACGAGTTTTTAACAATTTGGTCCTTTTAAAAGCATTGGTAGAAACAACACGTCAAAGCACGCTGTTTCAAGTTGAAGTGCAAGTTTAGTTTTCTTTTCTATAAAAAAGAATGTAAGATAACATCAAAACATATATAGCATGTAAAAAAATTATACATTTTCTTTCCAGGTAAGATTTTTTTTTGCAAAAAAAAAATATATTACACATACATTTATCATGTGACGTATGGATAGCATTGGATACGTGTGTGATTTGTGATTTTTCGTTACAACCGTCCTTAGAAAATTGACAAATAAAACAGCTAAGTGCGCCGATATTGTTTAATAAATAGGTATAGGTTAAATGCATGGGAATCAAGTTTGACAAACGTGGGAGGGTAATAGCTCCGGAATGCAGACGTTATTGTTTTAACGAGCTAAAATCCCAGGACGCAAATGAACGCTAATTTTCCTCGCGAAAAGCAGCGCGGGAATCGGCACGGGACATTTTTTTTCGCTGCACCTTCGCAAGTGTCAAATTATCATTCAGGGAATGTACTTTGACATTGAACGCGAACGGCAACGCGGGAAGCTAACAAGTTACCAAATCGCATTAGGGGGTCACCGTCTTCTCAAATTTGAAACTGCAACGCTTTATAATCACTGCCTATTTTGACATTGTATATGCACGCTACCCGAGAACGCTACCTGAGTGAAAATAATAGTAAGAGAAAAGAAAAATGATGAAATTAATCTGATTCGCCCAAATCACCAACGGACCTGTAATTTTTTGAAGTGGCGTGGTGGTGTGTTGTGTCAAGCCCGCGTTCTCACGGTGTGTCAGATCGTCGTCTGCTGTGAAGAAAATGCGACTAAATAGCATCATGGGGATTCGTATTGGTGTCGATATGTGTCACGTTATAACATCACGTGATCGAAATGATATCAACTACACCCTTTTTTTCTACTTGGTTTTATGCAGTTTAGCAGTGTTCGCAGGGATAGTGGACAAGAGGAGTAAATACTTTTTGTTTCCTTTTTTTTTCTTTAGGAAGATTGACAAGGTGTCCATACGGTGAGATAAACTTATCACAAGTAGTAGTCTGAATTCGAGATGTTCCTGCGAATTATTTCATTTGCGAAGGTTTTGCGTCTACATGATCTCGATAGATGAGCCATAAAATGGTCTGGAAGCAAGACTGCAAAGGTAGCGATCGTAGAATCTGTCCGTGACCAAGTAAAGAATGCTATGTAAGAACTATGGGAAGCCATCATCATTACCATTATGTTAACTAAATTGTGGCGTTGATGGCCTTCCATATAGAACAATTGGGATGAATCCGGAGGGGGGTTTGCGTTCACTTCGTGCGTGTGTGATGTGTGTGTGTGGTGTGTGTGTGGTGTGTGGTGTGTTGTTGTGTGTGTGTGTTGTGTGTTGTGTATGTGTGATGTGTGTTGTGTGTGGTGTGTGTGTGTGTGTGTGCATGTGTGTGTGTGTGTGTGTGTGTGTGTGTGTGGCTGCGTGTGTGTGTAGGACTGCCGTCAATATTTGACATTTCGTTGACTATCTGACTTCTCTCCTCTGGCTCAAGTCTCCCCGGGATTCTGGGCGCGTTGACGCGTGATAGCTGGCATTCTTCGAGAAATCGTATCTATTTGTGTCACGGGTAAGAAAACTCGAAACTCGTGCGAAAGAAAATATTTCCAATTTTCCGAACCGCGAAAATGTCGTAAACAACGACATGGTGTTGACACGACCCCAACTCCATTTTGTAACGGAATATCGGTGGAAAAGAGTAATATGATCAGAACTAATCCCAAAAGGGAAGTGTGGGTGTAGGTCCCCCAACTTGAAACGAAACTTACTACCCCTTGCTCTAACCGAATCGTAAATTGTTTTTTAAATCGAAAGAAATGAAAGGAAATTTTATGAGCTTTCAAATGAACAACATGATTTGTCATGTTTTCCAGGGCTAAAAAAAGTTAAGAGACTTGATACAAGACTATTATTCTTCCTGCTATATGCTTAGAATATTCAAAAAAAAATCTAATCTACCAATAAAAAAATCAAAATACTAGAACCCTTAAGGCAGTGGATCTCATTTGCAAATATCCCCGCAGACCAGGAAAAGATAATCTATGCCCTGAGGGTATTGATGAAGGGCATGTCTCTGAAATCTGGGGGTCAGTGATTGCCTAGAATTTAAAAAATGCAAAAGAAAAACAATAGCCATTTAGTGTACGTTCTATGGTAGGAATTTCTTCCTCGCGAGAAAAAATTCAAATCTGAGTCTAATGGTCACTATAATTCCACTAAAACTGAGTTTTTAGCTCCTTTATTTTGGCTAAGTTCCCCCAGATGACATTTTCTTCTAAAATAACATTGTATTAACACAATGTTAATATTTTAGGGCATTCAAAAGAGAATCCCCGGCCTTAATATATCCAATTTCTTGGCAACGCTGTAAGAAGCCCCCTTAAACCCTGCAAAGAATATATAAAACCACAAAAAAAAAAAAAAAAGTTAAACCTACTTACTTTTTACTTCCGTTGGGTTTCAGAAAAAATGGTGGCGCTCACGCGGCCAACCATTAATTGCCTCATGACTTCTCGCCCTGAATCCAACCTGTTTCCATCTCATTACATTTCATTATCCAGAAAAATGTTCCATCTCCTCAAGCGAATAGGTAAACTTGCCTCAGTTTCCCACGCACCATACACACAATCACACACACACACACACACACCACACAACCACACAACAACCACAACGCGCACCACGCACACAACAGCGACGCCCCCCCTCAACAGGCACACACACACACGCGCACACACACACTACCTCCCCCCCCCACACACCACGACACACCAACTGCGCGCGCACACACGTAGCTGCCACACACCCATCCCCCCCCCACACACCACACACAACACGCACACACACGACACACACTAACCCCAGTTATTCCTCCCCCCCCACGAGCACACACACACAACAGCAAATTACTTGAGTCAGAACAGATCTTATTTGGTTGTTCGCCAAATAGCAAACACTTTCCACTCTGAGGGCGGTATGTATGTATGCAAAAAGTTATATAAAAGCACAAAAACAAAAACATAACCGTGCAAAAATTCCGGAAACATAGGCCTGATCAAGAATATGTTTCGTACAGAGGGCACTTCAAAACCAATAAAAAGGAAATGAAAACAGCTACTAAACGCTCCTTTGTTCCCAATTTTAATTGATATTTGCGGGGGGGGGTCGTGCCGATAAGTTTGAAATGTTTCCAGTACTTTTGCCCCCATGCACCCCAATGAAAAATGGGTCGACGCCCCTGATTTCTAAAAACTGTTCTGTACTCACTTGAATCACATTCTGTGTATGGCGACCTTTCTAATTTAACAGCTGTGACGGATATGCGTCGCAGCAGGCCAGCGGGGAACTGGTACTGGGTTGGCATGGGACATCTTTTTTGACGTTGTTTGTGCGAAGTCCCGAAGTCAAATTATTGTTTAATGTCTCAATTGGAGATTGGCATAATGTCCAAATTTGTCGTCAAAATATCCCATTGTAGATTCTTTTTTGGTCGTTGTTTGTGCAAAGTCAAATATATGTCTGCAAAATATCTCAAATTGAAGACTGCATTAGTGTCTCAAATTTTGCTTCAAATATCCACTGGAGAAAAGATAAACAAGACAGTATAAAGCTAAAAAGGTGCATTAAGTAGTTAAGTACTGCAATAAAGATAAATATGTTTTCGATATAGACACTGAAGTAGCGTCTACTCTGATTTAGATCGTAATGTTCCGATGGCGCGCGAGACAAATCTCAATGATATAATAGCACGACATGTCAGAACATGATTTTGTGTGTATTTGGTTCGTCCGTTCTGTGTGTTTGCTAACCTCTTCTATCTTTGATTTGACGGCAAATAGGTCGAATGCACAGACGGGTTGATCGTGACGGCACGAGCCGACACGGGGGCGTGTCCGTCATCGCGTGACGGTGGTTACTTCAATAAAACCAGTCTGCAGCAACAGACTCTACTTTTGACAAGCTGTGGCACATAAAGCCACACTGACTTGAGCCAAGACTAATTCGTCGCTTGTCCGGCAAAGGGCGTTTAATCACTTAATTTGCCTGTAACTTGCAAACCATGGGGTTTTCTCATAAATCAAGAATTGAGTATTTGAGTGATCTTCTGTCAGTTGTTGAATTTTTTTGCGGTGCATATATCAAAAGGGCAATATTTCCAAATTAGAACTATTTACTGTTAACGGCCCGAAAATTTGTATACGGGCCCTTCCTGCAGAGAGGAATTATGGTCATCTCCTTGTCGGAAAACCGATTTTGCTCTGAATTGTTGCTGTTGTTTTGTGTACGTATATATCTGTATAATATATATAATATAATATATATATATATATAATATAATATATATATATATATATATATATATATAAATATATATATATATATATATATATATATATATTATATATATATAGAGAGTAGTATATTATATAATATATATATATAATTATGTATATCTTTTTTTATTCATATTTCCTATTGTAACATTTCCTTTCGCCTTTTTTTATCTTTGAGCATAAATGAAAATTGAAATGAAATGAACTGAATTGAATGGAACTGCGCATAGGGAAAACATTACTACTCAAAGTAGTGAGCCACAAATTTTCGAGATTCGGGGATAAAACTGAGAAAACGATGTGGTAAGCAGGGAAAGTGAATCAAATCATAAGTATTCTCCAATATAACACGATGTAATAGAACGAATACCTTCAATTCTTTGACATTTAATGGTTTATGAAGCGGCAAAAACTATGTATGAAATACCGTACCTTCCTGTACGACCGATGCCCGTAACGTGAAGGACCAATTAGGTTTATTTTTTTCGAATACGCTTTTTGCGAAAAAAGAATAGACCATAAAAATAATTCTGCGGTAAATGAAAATT
>JZLH01S0597733.1:14064-25924 GCA_001188425.1 Eucidaris tribuloides
AAGAATAAACTAATTAGAGATGATTATTGTTATAAAGTGCCTGATGACTTATCATCTTTTCTCCTCTTAAAGGCTGTGTTTTTTATTTGCGCACCAAGCTGTTTTTACTCAGATTTGGTACAAGTAAAGAAGGTTACATAAAATACAGTGTTCAAAATTTGGGAAATATAAATGATAAATCATTTCAAATTGGGCAGTTTCTTGACTTGTATTTTGTAACAGTAGTCTAGGTTTGAGAGATTGGATGTAGGTCTCACCCACTCATTTCAAATTTTGCAGAGACTAACCACAGCAAAGATTGCTCAACAATCATCCAACTAAATTGGTGTGAGTGTTTGACCTTTTAAGCTTTGATGAGCAGTTAATCAGGTTTCACTGTGATGATACGATTCAGGTCTGGCAGTCAGGTTAGTTCAACTGCTGTGTACAATTCAAATTTTGTGAGTTATGTTACTTCGGCGCATTGGGTTTGAATTTGATCAGATTTTATTTTCACGAAACTCAACTTTTCAGCCCCAAGGCTTTTGTGATAGGTAAAGATGTGTTTGAAATTTTTTTCCATTATAAATGATCATTTTAGCTATTTACTCAGTAAGCTCATTTCAGGTGTGCAAATCATGGACACAATCTTTAAAGTATGTATTGTATTAGACTGCACTTGTAACATCTGATGATAGTGTAATATCACCTAGTGTTGTATCATTAAGGTTATTGTACTACTGTAAAACCAGAAATTTTCGCGAGCATAAAACTTTCGCGAATTTCGCGAGGAGTCAAGATTCTCGAAAATAAAATGTACGCGAAAGCTTATGTATACACAACTTTTTTTTTTTAATGCCATTACAAGACCGTGTACTATAGAACTCAAATGACTCGCGAGATAGCACGCGGTCACTTACAATGGGCGCAATGCACTTCTACATTTGATAAAACGGAATTTCAGAGGCATTGAAACAAATATTTTCTATAAATTGTTGTGATAATTAATTAATAAAACACACAATTCCCTCTCCCTACCAATTTTGCTTTTTTCATGGTCGATGATTCGTGAAAGTTTCATGCACGCGAAATGGCCGTCGGCTCATATTCACGAAAGTATAGTGTTTTACAGTATCTGGAAACCGGCCTTTACTATCCGAATAGTTTCGAATAACCTAAAACAATAATTTGCCTGTCATAATACTTGTATTCGCTGTTGATGTTCCGATAATCTCCACTGACAAATGAAGAGTTATAATCCTGTGAGCATGTACTTGCCAGACTACCTTATGTACTAGAGTTCACAAGGGGAAAAAAATACCTCCTTAAAAAGTGTATGTTCGTTCTTCTCTAAATTGATAAGATTCACCATTAAACCTTGCCCTCCAGACTTCGCATTCCAAATACTGGATAGATTGTAGAGGTCAAACTTTCTCCCCTGTAAGTCCTAGTGACTATCCATAATATACCAACTGCACATGAGAGCTGAGTGAAATGAACTTATGAACTTTGTACACACACTTGCAATAACCGCAATGACAGATTCATAACTGGTTTTACTTTTGAAGGTCGGTGCCCGGTGGGGTGACCGTACCGATACACCTTTAATACCACCTGTATGTCTTCCTGCTCATCCTCCAGGTGGCTTCAGGATGTATTTGATGTTCCCTTGGTGATCCAGATGACGGATGATGAGAAATTCCTCTGGAAGGATCTGAAACTGGAGGAAGCCTTGAAACTTACATACGAGAATGCCAAGGATATCATAGCTTGTGGCTTCGATGTCAACAAGACATTCATCTTCTCAGATATGGAATTTATAGGGTATGTTGCAAATAGTGATTCCCCCCCCCAAACCCCAACCCCCCCCCCTAAAAAAAAAAAAAATAAATAAAATATTTAACAATTATGTAATGTGTACTATTTTTTGTAAAGGCCAGAAGTGAAGTAGATTGTGTGTGTACATATGTCTTTAACTCAATGAAGTTAGTTTGGGGGCTGAAAGAGAGGGCAGAAAATATTATTGGTATTACATTTGATGTATACTACAGTCTAACTTTGATTACATGGCCACAATATATCTGGAAATCTGGAAATGATTAACTGGCCACAGTCATACATAATGTGGTAAAATTTGTGGTTTACTTCATTTTGTTTCCATTTCACATAAAATATGAAATATGACAATTATTGGTTCACAAAATAATCATGATAATGAAAAAAATACATGTATGTTATCACATGCACAGGCCCCCTGTGAACTTAGTAGAAACATTGAGTTGGGGGGTTAGCATAATTGCATATCCAGCTAAATCAATTACTTCAATTAGTGTTGATCCCAACTTGGCTTGATACATGAGGTCAGACTGAAAAGCTATTAAAGCACAAAATATGTTTATGAGCATAAGAACTTTGGAGAATTAAGTTGTGATTATAAATCAATCATGCTGTTATATTGACTTATTTGCATTTATATACAAACTAGTCACAAATTTTTAAGACAAAAATCTCCCCTTTCCACCCTAAATCGAGATGCAAGTTGTTATTTGAAGTTGTGTCATAGTACCAATTGTAATTTGTGTGTTGGTCCTTACATAAAAGACCTGATCTGCCCTGCCTTAATTTCAAGATAAACTTTTTTAAATTTTCAAACTAAATGATTTTATTTTTGTAATTAGTATTTTGTTGTGTGCTTGATTTTTCCCACTCAGGTCATGTCCAGAATTCTACAGAAATATGCTGAGGATTCAGAAATGTGTTACATTTAACCAGGTCAAAGGAATATTTGGGTTTGGAGACAGTGATTGCATAGGTAAGACCATGGTGGTTAATGAAGGAGGTTTTAACTTAAATCAGAGGGCAGTATCGCAAAATGGGACCAGCCCCAATTAATGAGGTGATTAGCTACATAGGCTCTACTTCCATATTAAGAGTTTGTGTTGTGTCTCAAAACAGAAATTGGCGTCATCAGCTCGAAGATGAGCCCATAGAGCTGGTCCTAGGTTGGTTTCATGATACTGCCCCAGTATGTCTGAATTAGAGGTTTAAGTAGGTAAGGCAGTTTGTTTCAAAATCAATAGTTTCGATGAATTTTTAAAATATCAAATTTATCTGATGTGGCATTAGGTGTTTATGGGGATAGGATCCAACTTTATGTAACTATGTTCTACTTTGAAGTGATCAGAAACAGCATGTTGGAGGGGGATATAGAAACGCCGCCGCCCGTCCGTCCGTCGGTCCATAACACTGGTTTCTGTTCGATAACTTAAGTAATTTTCAACACATTTTCATGAGATTTGGTATGAAGGTACATGATATCCAAATACAGTTCGATTTCGGAGTGTGTAGCTCAAAGGTCAAAGGTCATAGCCCCAAAAGCTATGTAACTGGTTTCCATTCGATAACTTTAGTAATTTTCAACAGATTTTCATGAGATTTAATGTGAAGGTACATGATATCAAAATATAGCCCATGTTCGATTTCGGAGTGTGTAGCTTAAAGGTCAAAGGTCATAGCTCAGGAAATATGAAAATTACTATTTAAAAGTCGTAATTGTGCATATCCGAAAATATGGTTTCCTTTTCATAACTTTAGTAAATGCTAGACAGATTTTCATGACATTGGGTATGAAGGTACCTAGTATTAAAATACAGCCTAAGTATGATTTTGGATTATGTAGCCAAGAGGCAAAGTTCACAGTTCATTAAATATGTGTATATAGGCTATTTGTCCCCGGCGAGGGGATGCTACACTTTGCGTTTCCTTGTTTCTATGATTTTTATACCAGCAGTTTTCCATACTTAATCCAGGTGTAAACATTGTGTATAAGTTAAACCTTATCTGTGAATATGAACCAATACTTAAAGGCAGTGGATCTCTTTTGCATGCCTAAAATTAACATTCTGTAAATACAATGTCATTAGAAGAAAATGCCATCTGGGAACCTTTAGCAAAATATAGGAGCTAGCAACTCAGTTTTAGTGGAATTATAGTGACCGTTAGACTCAGATTTGAATTTTTTTCTCGCGAGAAAAAAAATCCTACCATAGAACGTACACTAAACGGCTATTGTTTTTCTTTCGCATTTTTCAAATTCTACGTGATTACTGACCCCCAGATATCACAGACATGCCCCTCATCAATAGCCTAAGGACATGGGTTATCTTTTCCTGTGTTGCGGGGATGTTTGCAAATGAGATCCACTGCCTTTAACCCATTACCTCCCAGAACATGAAGACCTGCATGTTAAACCTATGAAATACAAGACGAAGCAAGAAGCAATAGTATATTGCATTTAGGAATGAGAATGTATCACCAGAACACAGGACCTCTTAAAATACATATGGTGATAAATATCAAAACCAAAAGCAGTACTGAGATGTATGACAACAGCCAGTCACATATTATGCGTATGCTCAGATTTTCCAAGGCAAATAGACATCAAAAAGTGTAGCATTCTAAGAAATAAGCAAGTCAGCTTTGTTTGTCCATTGTGATGAAATTGTGAAATAGCGCCATCTTGTGTTACTCCACGAACAGTGTCCCTTCCATAAGGACAGCACCAGCATTGGCAAAGACATCTGACAGTAGAGTAGCTGTATCAAATTGAATAAGCTTTGGGGTTTGATTAACTGATGTTAACATCTGGTCAAGGTCAGAGGTCATTGAACTTAGCATAAATCATTTTCAAGCAATTACTAGCAATGGCTAATTTGGAACTATGTGGTAATGATGTATATTTTTAATAGATATCAGTTGAGCAGTTGAAATAATTCTCAGATTTGGTTCCGATGGGGGTGTGCCGCTGAAGTCGAAAAACCCAACCCTTTTTTAAGGGTCATTTCGGCGGAAAATGTTACCTAAATAGGCCAAACTATCTAGTGTAAATAGTAACATTTCAAAATCACACCCCATGTTTAAGGATTTTTTCCCCAGAAACCATACCCATGTTTAAGGATTTTTTAAACGAAAAAGTCACCTATTAGAGTGTCGCACTCCCGTTTACCATACTAGGCAAGTACCCCCCCCCCCCCCCCCCCCGGACTTAAAGGTACAACACGCTTGATTGTACAAAGTCAATGTGCCGTTAGTGTGATTACTCTTGCTGCTGTCACACAAATTGGCAGGGTTTTCAACTTAGGAATTCTCCATATTAACCCATTGACTACGAGATTAAGTATATCTCCATAGACTTTGTACAGGGCTCATCCGGTTCCCGTAAGCAACGGGTTAACAAAGTATGGATTGAAACTTTAACCCTTACTGTACTGGGCTGTTTGGCTCCATGAAAATACTGGGGGGGGGGGGCGGCTCGGAAGGCCCCCCTTATGATCTCTGCCGTCGATCGCGTGATCGTGACGAAAATCGGCACACATGTCGCCCGCCACGTACTCTACAAAATTGTATTGTTATTCTTTTTGAAAAATAATGTCGTTTTATTAATTATGCTAATTTATGCATGATTTATGAGTGAAATCAGTCTTTTTGCTCTAAGCCCCTAAATAAAGCTCCAAATGTGCTAATTTTTGGTCTAGATACTCTTTGTAGTGTTTTAGTAAATGCACCACCAAAAAGTTACGATATCTAAACTTATTCCTTATGTATTTACTTCTTATGTATTTCTTTGTTTTTCGACCCTTTTGTTTTTTTCAAGGAAATTTGTCAGTGACACTGTTGCGATCATAAATAGCATAAAATTAATCATTTAAATCGTAAATAGCAAAAATATTCATACATTTATGATTTGGGCTAAAAACACAATTTGCATTGAAATGGTACATGAAACACGTTTTTGAGCAAGTTTGCATGCACGAATAAAATATGCATAACTCCGGAACCACATACCAGACGTCGCGAAAATGTCTTAAAAGATGTGGGAGGTTCAAAGAAAAAGTGACAAACGTCATGGCGAAGCTTTTCGCGTTTCAGATATATCGCGCGAAATGTCGAGGGGGGCTCCCAGGACCCCCCCCCCCCAGTGCAGTTATGGTTAAACTTTATACCTCTTGGACTGTTTAGCCACATTTGATAATATATATAACAGTTTTCTTTCGCTTCTTTTTTTTAGCATTTGTGAATCCAAACTAGATACGCGTTTCATTCCCCTTTAAAAGGCAGTGACATGATTAGTAAAGCCAAACTGCCTCAAGTACCAAATGGTTGAAACATGTACAATACATACACTGCTCTAGTATGTACAGTGAATCTGTCTATAGTGGCTACTCAAAGGGAAACAAAAATTGTGGCCTTTATAGACAGGTGGCTGCTATAGACACTTTCTTATAACATATGATCTTCTCCTGGGGAATTATTTTAGTGCCACTATAGAAGTGGCCGCTAAGACAGGTTGACTGTATTAATATACAGGCAGAGACATTTTGTCATAAATTGAGGACTATTTCTAATCTTGCCATTATTATTTAATTGTCAAAATATGCCAATGGGGTACCTGTTGTATAATTTCATCTACTTTTTTGATTTGTTTCTTTGTGTTTGTTGTCATCCCACTTCTAGGTAAAATCAGTTTCTTCATTCAGGCAGCGCCATCGTTTAGCTCATCGTTTCCTGCAATATTTGGTGGAAAGAAAGATGTTTCCATGTCTTATCCCATGTGCATAGATCAGGTAGAAAGTTGAGGCTGTGTCAATGATTGCATTTCTGGGCTTGATATCTTGAAGACACTATTTAGCATGGTGGAAGCCCTACAAGAAATTGTCAAAGTTTTTTATCTGACCTACATGATGGTTTTGAATTAAGAACATAAGTGTATCCTAGAACACAATACATTACGACATATATCTGTCACTAGCAAATATGTATGTGTAAATATCTAAACATATGAATTAATGTTCTGGCAACAAAAAATTGACAGCCCAGGCAATCTGTGGGTGATGGGCGTTGAGGGGGGGGGGCGTTGTAGCAAGATTTTGAATTGCAAACTTTAATGATGCCTTAGAGTGATAGGCTAACATTGTGGAGCTTCAATTGAAAAAATTGTCAAACTTTGATATCTGAGCTATATAGTATGTCAACTGGACAATAAAACCCTAGAATACAAAACATTGAAAAGTTATGCTGCCACTGGCAATATGAATGAATAAACAATTAATACGCGGGGCGAGTATAAAAATAGCCTAGATCTACACACAGTCAGTCTATGGGAGGAAATGGGCAGATGAATCCATTCAACTACGATTTTCACTTTTTTAAAAGAACTAATCATCATTTTTGAATACAATTTTTTCAGGGGCTTTCATTTTTAGACCTTATCAAAGACACCAGGAGCGTGGAGGATTATGTAGCTCACATTTTTTAAATTGTGGTAATGTTAGCTAGTGGCTTTAAGTGTGGCTAGTTTCTTTTGTGATTGTTCCCAGCCCCTCTCCTTTTTACCTTGTGGGAATGTTCAGGAAGTATTGCATGTACATACAGTATATAAAACATAACTGACTTGTTTCCAGGTTTTCATATAAAATATTTGACAACCCTCCCCCCCCCCCCCCCCCTCCTCACAGAAAAGGGAGATCTGAGATTTCTGAATTTGTTCATAGTAATTATATGGAGTGGCATAAAGACAAACTCTTGGAATTTGAACATTTGCCAACATGATGGGTGTGAAATATCAAAATTTGTGGATAAATCATGTTGAAATTTCTAGACATGAAAAAATGGAAGTATGAAAAACAAAAGGCACCTGATTTTAAATTTCCATCATGTGATTTACCTTTTGTTGCCTGTTAACCCTAATATCCCCGGGGGGGGGGGGGGGCAAAATGGCCCCCCCCCAACAATTTTCTGATCAATCTGCCGCGCAAATTTTTTGATGTGTCGTTCACAATGGCCTTTTCTTTTAAGTCTCGTGCATCATATGAGACCATTTCGCAAAAATCGGACGTACCGTTAGAAGTGTGCGACTTTTCGTAGATCATGTCACGTCTCAAATTTGCTAAAAACTGAGTATTGTGTACAAATATCAAGGAATGCTGTTTTCAGCCGAAAATTCATGAATGTATGATTATGATTATTATTTACTTTTACTGGTTTGAAATGGATTAATTTATGCTGATTATGATCGCACAAAGTTCCTGACAAGTTATCGAAAAAAATAAAGAAACAAAGGTCAAAAAACAAAGAAATGACATAAGAAATTCACAAAACAGTAAATCATAAGAATGTAATTTCTGATTCACATTTTTGTGTAATTGTTAGAATGTCCAAAAGAAAATTTCACTGAACTTAGCATTCTACAAGCTATTTTAAGTGACGATATAAGCAAAATATGAATATGATTCATAAATGTCATAATTATAAAAAAGTATCAAAATAGTTGTTATTTTGCGAAATCTAATGATACGCAGCCTTGTAGATTGCTCCAGCTCTATGCGCATCGAATTATCGCGGTGACACGCGATTGACCGAGATCAGCAGGTAACCATCTTGAACTGGGCTTTCCTGTCTCTGTTTGCTAATCACTAACACTACTGTGTGAATTCATATCTCTAAATCCAATTACATTGTTAGCAGTGAGGGATTTTACACCATTGGAGACAATTTGACTTTCAATATAGTCTATTATTTCTCTCCAAGACCCTGCAGAGATATTTTGTTGTAGTCGCCACATGGGTTAAAAAGAAAGTTTATCTTTACGAAGTCTACTTTTACTTTAATAATTGCTTCAATTGTGTACTGCAAATGAAGAATTACTTCTTTCTTGTAGGCAAAATCATTGCACTTGTAAAGTTAGGTTTGGCTGCCGTATGGCAAGTTTACTAAATTGCAATCATATTTAATTTTTTCCCAGCAAGCTTATAGACACTGACTCTCTTTTTTCAAACACTGTTACACTGTGTTATAATTTGAATGATCATATTTGTTCTCAGATACTCCATCACATATTATAAAACTATTTTAAAAATAGAAATCATGAAATTTGCAAGATTTTCATTCCTCGACGATTAAGACATAAGGGTCTGTGTCCATGTCCAAGCATTTGACTCACAAGCCGACGGACGGTCAAAAGATTTTATATCACTGAAGAGGAGACTATAAATCAAACTATCATGCTATTTGTCTGTGAAAATACCCAGAACACAATGTAATGACTGAGTTTCTACTATTCACCTTAGGTCATGAGACTGTCCGGCCTGCTAGTAAGCATAGTCACAGACATTTAGGAGGATCTGGGGCACAGAGTTATATTTTCAATGAAAAGCAAATTTTCACAATCGAAGCTGACGTACCTCCTTTCCCCTAAAAGAGATCGAGAAGTCCAAGTACCCTCCTAGAAAAGTCAAACACCAACAGGCGACATCGATTCAATAAAACAGAAAGGGAATAGTTGAGAAAACAAAATGGGAAAGGAGGGCGGGGGGGCAAGGGAGCGGTGGCGTATATGTCCCTGTGCCACCTCTCCAGAATGATGTTATCCTGTTTTTGGTTCCTTCTTGTGATGTGCTCGACGCTTGTTGTACAGGGTGGCTCAGAAAAGAACGCAACACCTACGAGTCGTCAATTTCTTCCAACAGTGATCGGTAAATGTCCATTGTTTTTTTGTTTTATTGGAAAAAGCATTCTGTTTTCCAAACAAAATTATACTATGACCGATTCATTTTGATGAAGTGTTTGGAATTCCAGGCCCATTCTTTCTGAGGGACCCAGTATGTATCTTTTCCCAAAATGCCTAACAATTGCCCACTTCAGCAGATCCCCCGAATACTGAAGATATTCTCTTGTCGGCTGCATGCCATAAAAATCAGCTGGACAGACAACCACATCCTCACATTTTCTTTATTTTTTTTATCAAAGTGAGGGCATTCATGGTTTTTTGTCTGCATCAGCTATTCTATGGATGCGTAATGAGAGAAATATTTCCAGTATTCCCGAGGATCAGTGGTGTTGAAAAACGTAGAAATTTGCGGAAGATGACATTGCCTCAGAAAAATGGCACATAGGATCCAAAACGCTTTATCAAAAATCAATGATGCGGTGGTAATCAATTTTGTCAGAAACAGAATGTTCCTATGAACTGAAACCATAAACTAATTACATTTTGTCCTATGATGTGAAGAAATTAGTGATCGCAAGTGTTGAGTTCTTCTTGCACCTGTATAGCTCTCCATATGGTAAATATAATCATTGCCATCCGGCAGGTAACAATAGCAATAGTAATGGCTAGCCCTATTGTCTGGGTGATTATATAGTTTGGTGGGTTACTAGTTCATGTGACCTGTTGTATCATCTTTTTCGCTGTTAGTTCAACTGGAATGCAGGCTAATGTCCGAAACATTCCCATGCTGTGGCGCTGTTCTGTATCTTCATGTTGGAATGAAACAAAGATTTAGAAGAGGCTGCCAGTGTCTTTTGTGTTAGCAGAAAATGGAAATGTTTTGTGCATTTCGGAGAGAAACACAGTTTTCACAGAAAATGCAAATTTTAAACCAAAGATATGATTATGATGGTGATAATGATGCAGGTGATGATCGGGTGATGAATGTGATGATGATGATGAATGATGATGATGAGATGATGATGCATGATGATGATGATAGAGTGAATGATGAGATGATATGATATAGATGATTGGAATGATGTATGAATGTTGATGATAATCGATAATATGTATGATGATAATAGTACATATGATGCACAAGGCACCATACCCGCGCGGTGTACCGTTGTAACCCGGTGGTAAGCACATTGTGGCAGCGCACCGTCTTGTGTCCAAAAATGTATTTTCTTCAGTTATCGACCATGAAATCAGTGTTATGAATGCCAGACCACGGCAAGTGCACAACTAAAAGGCATAAACTTATGAAAAATGGGTAAAAATTAAGCTAAATTTGTTACTTTCGACATCTTATTACATAACTTTTACATACATTTTGTAACCCAGGTACAGTGGCCAAAAAAAATGAAATAATTCAAGCAAATTGCGGATTTCTAGTTGGTACCTTGGGGTACCATTTATGTCATAATATGAGATTTGAAATTTTTTTATTTTTTATTTTTTTTTGCTGTAGGTGAATAATGTCATTAATATTGAGTACCATGTCTTCCTAAAAAGTTGAAATGGATGCAGCCGTTTCAGTCTTTTTAGGCTGAGTAAGATCTTTGATTAAATCCATAAAATGTATTTTTAATAGTGCAAATCTATCTTCGCATCTCATTCTACAGGATCCGTACTTATTAGGAGACGGGCAGATGTAGGACCGCGTCTAAGGCTATCCAAGCCAGCCTCATCCATTCAACGTTCTTTCGCCGGCATTACAGGGCGCCCAGGAGCAAGATGAGTGCCAGTGATCCAACTCGCTCTAATCTCTCACAGATAACACCAAAAGATCGAAGCAACAAGAGGTAATGCATCTGCTATTGTCCTCATTCAACAGTTCCTTCATTTCTCCAACTGCTACTTATTGCTTATATAGTACAGCTTACAGCTTTGATTATTCATGAAGTCTTGGCAGTGTTCAAAGAACGGTACTAAAAATAATACTTTGAATCGAAAATGTTTATCGTGTGTTTCGCAGGGTGCTCTGATGCGTTTACTTATTAGTTAATATTATAGTGATATCATATAGACATGACTATGCTGCTGATGATGAAGTGATGATGAACGAAGAAAAGATGGAGAAAGATGGTATTTATAGTGATCGGTGGAGATGGTAGTGTATAATATTATGGTGATAATGACGGGGCGTTGCCGGGGCGATGGTAATGATTGGTGATGATGATGGTTGTGTTGATGGTGATTATAAAACTGACTAATAGTCAAATCATAAAATATAACCTAATCGGGGAGTTTAGTTTCAGTAACTAAGTATTTACCATTCACAATCAAAGTCAATTAAGTCATTCAAGTCAAAAATCAATCATATCACGTGCA
>JZLH01S0597733.1:26631-73028 GCA_001188425.1 Eucidaris tribuloides
ATACGGATTCCCTAGAGTTTTTGGTAGATAACTTATACCACAGAATGCTTGTTCAACGAATCTGTTGTAGTTGGTGACCGGGAGTATAAATTGGGGCACCCAACCAACTTATGCCGGCCAACCGATGACATTATTCCCACTACTAAACTTTACTCACTAAATAGCATGCTGCGTCAGTTCTGGGATGGTAAGCAGCGCATAGATCCGCCGCGCCCTCAGACGCCCATCACATACTGCAATTGATAAAGCTGAGTCTATTAAACATCGATTTCATCAAATAAATACTAACGATCACACCCCCCCCTTTTCCACTTTGTGGGGGATTTTTGGTTAGGCACATTAATCAAACTATAGTTAGTTACTCCTCATTTTCCAATGGATTAACTGGACGTTAATTACGAACAGCCACAAAAATTGTAATTGAACATGAAGGTTAATTTGGGCAGCAGGGACACTATTAAAAATCAACTTTGAGATATAAATTTCGTCATAAAACTAACCGGGGTATGGGTAAACCCCCTCCAACACATCCACCGTTTTTTGCTCCAATCCCTCCCTAGACACCACCTGTGTGTTCCAACCGCCAACTTCTTGGGAAAGCTTGATATCCTCGGAACATACATCAGCCACACACCCATCAAAAAAAACATAATTTAAGGTCCAGGTTCACTAAAGGGAAGCAGTTCACCTGAGCACCCTGATTGTTTAATAAAAGCAGACGAATGAGAGAACCATATTAATTGGACGAAAATCCATCAAAGAATAACACATTATCAGTTGTGCATGTCACATACAAGCAAGCACTCTACCCACTCATGTCATGTGAATAAATCCATATATGCCTATTTTCTACAGAAATTTGAAATATTTACCTGGCATTGACTATATATCAGAAAACATATTTCATACAAGCTTCTACTGAAAAAACCGCCCATCAATATCATACCATGGAAAAATTGCAATTAGGGAATTATTATTCAGTACATCGTGGGAGTTGTCGCATGTGACTCACTAAAATGAAAATTGAAACTTCATACCTCTGTATTTTTCGGTGGATTTCACCCAACTCATTCACGCGTTCGCTCATTTGTTGCTTTTTAAAATAACCTTGACATCAGCGTGAACTGGCCTTTAATACAAAGGTTCGAACCAAGCCACACCAAACACATATTCCATACGGGTTTACACAGATGACCCGAACCTGAGACCGAGAGAGGCAGTTTCCTGTGCTGTGCCCTGGAACAACGCTGTTTTCACATGGTCAGACGTGATTATTTCAACAGTTGACTGGGTAAGCCAATGCAAGTATACACTACAACACTCACTCCATCAAGTCCAGACGTCATTATACAATGTCAATATCATTTCGAGTAAAACAATACGATACCACAGGTACGGTATGGGGCCCACAAATATTTAACACTACAGGAACCACGTTCAGAAGATTGGTTCAATATACCGAGATATGATTATTTCTTTTTCGTCTATCTCTGTGTGGCATCTACAGTTGTATAGTAGGATTTTTTGGTGAACACAGGAGAAGCATAATAAGATTCAAAGTACTCTCAGGCTACATACAGGATTTCTTAATCGTATAGGGATAATTACTGTTGTTGTTACACTGTAGGGATTACCGCTTGCAAATTGCAAATTGCTTTACTTAACAGCGAATTTTGTGATGTGATAAACTGCATTACTTTTTGGTCACAACTTTCTGCTGAAAGTTTTAATTGTCAAAGAAATTTAAAACAGTTTTGCGACAAGAAAACCTAACTGTGACAATAAAATCATTGCATACAGTAAAAAATTGCTTACAACTCGTACAGGGTTCCCAGCCATTTCAAGAAAACTAAATCCCTGATTTTCCTATGAATCACAATTCCCATGATACGATTTCAACTCATTCAGTTCACATACCCATCAATACTAAATGTCCGGTGGATGTTGCTTTCGATATCGATTACACAATATCACAACACGCAAAGATAAGTTAAAAACACTGAGCAATAACTTATATCTAGAGTATAATGAGCGGCAAACACACTTGCAATAAATTCCGTGACCTTTCTCCAGAGTGTAAAACTAAGATATAGATTAATAGCATTTTTTATGAAATATTCCGGATCTTTGTATTCCCTGTGGTGTTTTTAATGTATATCCTATACAATACATTGTGAGCGGAAAAAACAAATTATTCCCTGATTTCCCTGAGGATGGAATCTTATTTATTCGATTCGATGAATGAAACGCCTTTTCACAAAAGATTCATCATATTATCGTTTCTGTATCTTATCCACAGAATTTTCCCCCTTTCATCACTGCGTCGACATTATACCTTCAACCCCAACGCTTTCCGTCCAATTAGTGCTCCACCCGAGTGCAAAAATCCCCTCATTAGTTTCTATACGGTTATCTGTAGCACTCTCATTTTGTTGTCATCTAGTTGTTTGAGGGTTACGGAAGTTCAAACTCGGTAAAAATGGGATATTTAGACCGGGTAGAATGGGAAACAGGAGAATTTTATTTTGGTACGGTTATTTGAGTGGCGAGTGGATGGTTGAGAATTCGAATATTTTTAAACACTTAGATTATAATCCTGTAATTTGCTTCAACGTGCAATGGTTCTGATTATCAATAATTGCCTCAATTTCTTCCTATCTCGATGCGCAATAGGGAAAACTTTTGTGGATCTCAACAATGTTGTCGTCATTTCGCCTATAGCAAGGTGGTTTATATTTTTAAGGTGGAAAACAGACACTCAACCTCGTGAATGTGCATACTAGAGACGTCGTTTTTGGGTTAGGGAGAATATGTTCGTTCATGAAAATCTGGGTTACATTACCGTGCGACTAGGAATGAATCATGAGCTTATCGTCAGGGGAAAACTATGCACACTCGCGTAGGGGCGATATCAAAATTGAAGTGTGGAGCGAGCTCTTTCCCAATCACTACTCTCAAGTAGATTTTCGTATAGTGAAATATTGTATGTTACACTTACAATTAAATGACTATAGACATTTTAAAAAAATCGAGTTAAGGACTGAAAGTCCCGCGAGCATATATTACATATCAATAATAACTGAACATCGTGAATCCAAGTGACAATACACGTATGCACAATTAAAAAATTCCCATATACAAACTATCGTAACAATCTTACACCTCAAAATTGACAATTCATCATTACACTACCTCAATAACTTCAGATTAGAAATAGAAAAGCGTTGGCTTTCATATAGCTGACATAAATTCTCTGCACGTTAGCCTTCAAAGTTCTGATCAAACGACTTTTTTCGAGCTGTACGATCATTCATCTATCTCTTGTTATTTATTTAAAAATAGTATATAAAAAGCAATATCTTTTTATGATCTTATTAGGAACATTGTAAACACCGCGTCATTTTCTTTTTACCAAGCTACCTATTCTCTTTTCATTTGCCATTTTACTTTGTGAATTTCATGGAAATGTGCAAGACATCAACAAGGCTCCCTAATCTACACGGCAAAAGCGCAAAATGTCATTCTAGCGTATTCAGCAACGCCACTTTAGTTTCAAGGTTCACTTTTCATGTTTGGCTTTTATCGGCAGTCCTCGTGTGTCGTGCCCTGTTGTTATTTTGATTGCCCAATGTTTTAATTGTGAAGTTTATGGCTTTTTGTTTCACATTGTTGTAATATGAAAAAAAAAAATATCAATATAAACCAAACTTGAAGAATGTAATGGGTTACTGAATACTCTAATATTCTTGAGTTACATTGATTGGTGTAATTCTGCAACTTCTCCCGTCTTCCATACTGACTCAGCAATATTGACAGTTCACCAACTTTTCTCTTCACTATATAATCTCACTATAGCATCATATCAATCACATTATCTGCATCGCATGCATGGTGAGCATTTTGAATTGATGCTTCATAGATTATTGTTTTTGCACGGCTTTGAGACGTTGTGGGTATTTTTCGTCCCTCTGTTGTATTGAAGAGTAAGTATTGAGCAGTGGAATTGGTGGTGTAGTGTGTTCTGTCTACGTTATTTTGCCGTTTGGAGATATCGTTACTTTTGTTTGTGTTGGTCGTAATAATCAAGGATTGAAATCGATGTCTTAGTGATTTGTTGTGCTTCTGCGTGTTTGTGTGAGATGTGTGCCGCGCTTGTGAAATATTGTAATGTAATAGTCGAAACGTAGCTTTTTGTCGAGAATTGTTTAAATAATAATCTACAGTTGTAAATCGTGTGGTCCATATGTTTCAAATAGCTCTTTATGTTTTAGTGTATGCACTGCTATGGGTCTTTCATTGTGTTGATTCTGTGGGTGCGCTGGTGATACTTAGGAATACTAACTTCATTCACTAGTTTTCTCCTTTAATAACAAATAGGAGGACAAATCCTTTTCTCAGGTCCTGAGACCTAGGGATTCGTTCAACGTCCACTGTGGTATTGAGACTATTTAGTGGTCAGCTGCAGACTTCATTTTGTGGCTTGGGGAGCTTTCTTAGTATGTGGTTACGTCCCAATGATGCTACGTGGATCCGTTTAGAATAGCCTTGTGTGGGGCGTACAGTTTTCAGTAATTCCAAATCTGGGACAAATGAGGTGTGTTATTGATCGATTTGGTGGGTTAAGGGTGGGAAATGGATAGGGCTGCAACCTGTATCCTAATTCACCAAACAATTATACTCGAGAACCTCAGAGAATATCAAGCTTGCTTTCAGAATTTGAGATGAGGATTTTTTTAAGAGTTTATGGATTTCTCGAGAATAAACTACCAATCGCTGGAGTTCACAAGGGGGTTATTATTGTATCAGTCGGTGAAATACAGTCTAATAAACCTAGTTCCTCACTAATGCTAAAGTTTGAGCGAAGAGGGATTTTTGTTCTGTATATGGACATAAATTACGATATTGAACTCATATGAAATTTCAATTCTACCCTGAGTATTAATAAAAATTAACTTTTTTGGAATATCTCTACTTTATTACTTCTGGGTAGCACGTGAGATTTTTGTGTTTACGTGCGGCTGGTTTTACATACGATTTATTTCTTAAGCACCAGCGGACCCTTTTATTTCCAACTTTTTGTTTTTTTCGCGCCAGAGAAAACAGCATGTGGTTCTCCATTTTTTCTTTTTTATTACATATTTCTATTTCATCATTCTATTTATTTATGTCTGTTTACATTTTTTTCTCGACACTTTTATTATGTTTAACTGGGGATGATATTTAAACTACATCATGTGGGGATGTATAAGGGGAGGACAGATTTACGGTTAAATGGTGTAAATTATGTGTATTATTATCGAGTTTAGTCGCACTAATGTACATTTAAGCAGTTAAAATGTATCGATCAATTGGGCAGTTCCACAATACTTACTCTGTAAAACAATATACTCTTGAAGCTCGCCCAATATTCTCTGCATGGAATACATAAATAAAAAATAAATGTTCACCAATAGGTAATAAATAGGGAAAATTTACACTAATAAGATGGAAGGTGACACAGGAAGTTTATCAATTGTTATTAGCTAATATAAATAATATAAATGGAAAAATAAAAAGAAATCGGAGAATAAAAATTTGAGCTCAATACCAATCGCAATAAAAAAATAACAATAATTTATTTCCATTAAAAAGGCGGCTCAGCGACTTTCACACAACACCATAATTCCATATTATTATGAACTAAACTTAGAGGGGCTGCAGAGGCTACAACTGTGGGGCCAAAGCTAGAATTAACACACAACAGAACATTTTTTTTGGGCCCCTATGGGCCATACAACTATCTTTTTTACCTGTTTTTGCCTCCAAACGTACAGCAGCCTAAATCCCTGAAACCAATTTATTTAGAATCATCGGTTAAATAAAAAATGCGCCTGGGCGGTGACATGAGGAATCGCGTGCTACCGTAATTCCCCCTCGACTGCTACTCCACTTAGCAATCAAAGATCAGCACAAAACTTTTTAACAAACAATGATATTAAATACAAAGTGGACCGGCGGAGAATGGGTTTAGACACGAAATATATGTGAATATACCCAAACACGACCGATCAAGCATAACTTACCTTTACAATACAACGTAGGCACCCACAATTTTCGGGTATGCCGGCTCGGTAGTTACTTGTATGATCATAGGGGGGGGGGGTGGGCAGTTTTGCCCCTTTTTCGCCCCTTTAAAACGGACACTCACGCTGCTCCGTTCGAAAAATTTTGTGCAGGCACAAATTTTTTCGAACGAAACTCGACGTACATCGACCGTATATACCAGCGTGCTTGCAGCGTACAGCAGCAACTATTGCAAGACTTATACAAAACTTACGCCATAAATATTCACGTATGACAACGTATTCGCAAATTTTCATACGTCGGCATACGGCTGTGCTAAATCCGTCGAAGTTATTGTTCCATGGCTACCGCGTGCTTCAGCGTGCTTGGGAAATGAAAGTTTACAGCGGTGGACAAATTTACAATACAATTAAAATTGATTTTACAAAAAAGATTATTGCTTGATTTGATATACCAAGAACTTCGGAATACATTTACAACAAGACCATTACAGAAACATCTACCTACCAGTTAGGCATAACTTATTCAACAGTATTGACGACGTTTTAAACCTAGGTTATCGCAAACTATGTTCATTTTACAATAATCCATAAGGGGCAAGGTTTACACTAAATTACCTTACAAGTTTGGCTTTCAGTTAAGGGATTATACGGTGCATTCCCTAGCAAATGGTTCGTTGACTACGGGGAACTCAGGATCTTGCGCACCAACTACTATTTTTTGTACTTTATCTTGTCTTTTTTAATTCAGCCCGAAGCCCACTCACCCCCTCCCTTTTTTTAAAAAAAAAACTATACTCTCGAGTCGACAGACTGGCATTGGAAAGTCGCATAATGGCAATGGAGAACCATAAAAATAACTGAGGCATGACGATAATGAAAACCTGCATAATAACTAGAATAAATTTGATTCTACAAATAATAAGATATATAAGAGAAGACTTCACCAAGTGGGGCAGGACGTGAGTGGCCCGCGAACAATGCTGGTCAATTTCATTATATGGCTCTTGCAGTGAACTGGGTAATCTCCTAGAGTGCGCGAATAGGAATATTGAAGATACGGCGACTTTGGTACAATCTATTTTGACGATAGATGGACAGATAGACATGATGTCCCCCCATCCTTTTGTTTGAATCTGTGTGGACAAAAAAGGAGTTTACTATTCTGGGATTTACCAACGACAACTTTACAATTTTCAACCGCGTATATTTAATAATTTCAAAACAGTCAATTATTTTCGCACGACTAGCAAGCATTTATATACAATTTCTCTTGAGTTGATATCTGAAATCTCATGTATCATTACAAACACTTCAGCTTTGGAGACTCTTGATCGCGAAAGGCATTACTCCGCAATCTATTCACAAAATGTATACAGCACATATCATCATTTGTAATAAAACAAACTCACAACATAATCAAATACTGTCAAATTGTTTACGTTTCTCATTGATATCAAACGTACAGAAATCTAAACAACACTAAGTTCTTAACTACCCCCATTTTGTCCTACTATTTAACACATGCATGTAATATAGATGATTTATAGAATCGCTGCTGTGTAGACTGTATATGTTAATGTGTCAGAAGCAAGTATGACAAAAATCATATGTGTCTGGTAACGAAATTCTATTAACAAAAAGTTCCCTCTTTCTCTTAAAATACGACACATAGAACTGACCTAGGGAAAAGCGAGAATCAGACTATATAGGTATGATTCCGGCATGGATGAAGTCAAAAAGTAAAGAAACTACTAAATACTGAAAGCGGGGATAAGTGGTAATATTAGATTAAACTTTATGATAGTAAACGACAAAATTTGATTTACACTGAAGTATGACTATGTGATATGTGGCCATTGTGGTCTGGTAGAAGAGCTAAACTTTATGCAGGCGTGGTGCCACTGTTTCTGTGTGAGCGAGTTATCTCTATACAAATTCGAAGCCATTTGTTTACGACAGTATCACAGCAACTTCCCTGGATTGCAAGTCCAATAACTGGAGTATAGTTAAAGTTATATCAGTTTGCAACACGCCCTCTCATGCTTAGAAACTCTGTCACTGATGGCAATCATGCTCATTAAGTGATCCTTAAGTTAACACAACCACCAAAGGGGCGAAGAGAGATATATGAGATCTTCAGCACTCACTTCAAACATTTTCCGGGTATGTCAATTCTGTCTCATGTTCTCTTTCGTAGGAATAGGTAATTTACATGATCAAAACCTGGGTGCTTGCTTTATAGCTCAAGCACCACTTTTTAGAGTCAGTTAAATGAGCTATCTTTGCTCGAAGGATTACTACCAGTAAACATTTTAGCATAACTTTTGGTGCGGACACCTCGTAAGTTGGGTCAGACAATTACTAATTATGGTTAGTACAGGGCGTGGTTCTTCATTGCATGTAGGGATTACTTTCTTTTGGTTACATTGCTACTTGCTTCACATGCTTGAGAAGATAAATTTAAAGCTATGGGCCATTTGAAAGTAGACGCCAGTATATTCTGTAAGCTCAAGAATGTTTCTTGACTCAGAGAAGATTTTGCCAAGCTCCTTCAAAACTAGCTTGAGTTGAGGCTAGTGATCTCATGTTTGGGCTTATTTCTTGAGTATCGGCTTTGCTGGCTGCGAGCTAAGCTAAACTCTACGTCCAGCTAGGGAACTGCTGAGCTGCATAACATGTATGCCACACTTGTATCAACTTCTGGTCATCGCACATCGAATGCAGGACCCACAGGGCCGCCGCGCTAAAGAAGTTTTGTTTCTGGGCAATGAAAGGGAATCTTTTCAGTGGTTTAACCACGTCATTCAGTTGTGGCACGCACAATAAACCATACTATGACTCAAGAGGTACAAGGTACACAATGCAGGGTCCGCTACAACTAATTAGGGAGAAAATCAATAAACTCAATCCTTGCAACGAGAGGAGGGGGCAATAACAAGGCCGCCGGCTACCATACAGCGGAGTGGGACAGCATGGTCATTAGAGCGGGCACTCAAGAAAACGACCATCGATTGAAATCGATCCGGCTCCGTAGGCGGCATTCGGCTCACACCAAACATTAGAAGGCTTTAATTCTCGGCATTTCACTCTTCTCGTACTCCCACCATCGTCTTAATTCCATGGTTGGCCGCCTCCAAAAGATATTGCCGGACAGCAAAGACTTCCTGGGGCTTTAAATGTGCAGGATGTTCCCCTCCTTACAACATTTAATGATCCCAATAATTCATATTGTGACACGGTAGAAGCGATGCCCAATTACGGTCCCCCCACAACTTTGAATTTTTAATGGCCGCCCAGAATGGACACACAGGTTGACCACAAAAAGCGTGTGAATATTTTTTCAATTCACACTGTGAATTTTTACCAATTCGTTTCGTCACTTTGCTGGCTGATGAAGCTGATTTAGATGCACGCAGACAACCATCCTTCATTACATCGTCAAGTATCATATCAGCACTCTCGTATTTCCTATTTCATTAGGAATAATCGGATTGAATGGTTTTCAAAAGTGCTCAGACTTTGAAGAGAGGCAGAGCGGTACAGACTGTGCAGTATATCAATAGAACTCCTTTGTATTCCACTCCATTTTCACAACAATTTTTAAATCAAAACATTATCTTTCATGCAAGTTATACCATTTGAATTATGCAGATTTAGAATTTATTTCTTTAACTCAAAATTCAGTTAGCAATGAATGGCCCAGCAATATTTGCAAGCAAACAATGATTTTAAACACCATATGTGTGGTGTTAGAGGGCTAAATTGATCAACTAGGAAAAGTGGATAGGCCTATGCTGTTAATAAGAATCAAGTTTTGCAAAGATTGAAGCTAATTGAAAATAAAGTCCCTCAAATTCCAGGAGCTCAATTTAATCTAGTGAAGAAATGACTACCATGTATACATTTCAGTTATGGGTTTAGAACAAGTAACGAAATACATACATGTACGGCAACTGTAGGCAGTAGAAATTCTTTGCCATCCGGTGGTTATCAGATACATGCAAGAACTCGAGGTATTAAGGGTTCAAAAGTGAAGATGTTTTACAAACATTTTTGTAATTTATAAACTCAGCAAACCTTTTTAATCTTCTTCCCCCAAGCGCGTTCTTCCCCACACTCAAGACAATCAAAATCCCGGATTCCCCGACAAGTCTCAAATCCATTGATTAATTATTCAACTTCATTTCCAGTCACATTTTCCAATTCCAATGAGTTCTTTATTACACACAAAAATATAACACAGCTCTGGGCAAACACTACTTTTGGACTCTTTGTCAATCAAAATTATTCAAACTTCCTAACTTTTCCTGACTGAAAAAATTAACAAATTCCCTTGTGATCCTAGCTGTGGAACCTTCCTTACCACTCACAGCCACAAACTCAACGACACTGGTATACTCTGCAGTGGCACATCGTAAGGGTTAGCCCAAGCTGCACCTCATCAAACTAAACGGGTAACTCTTAGGCCACCGATAGGTTAAAGGCGATGCTCAGGGGGAAAATGACCTCCGTAGGGGGTTTGGATCGACTCTGGAAACTATCGACAATTTTCAATATTCCTTCAATCCAACTTTCAAGAAATCCCCATCTATTCTCTAAAATTCTACTTGGTAAAACCCACTGTCCAAGGGTCACCATCAGTATAAACTAGCAAACTAAAGGCACTATGCCGAAGTATCAAGTGATTCACAATATCAAACTTTCTCATAACATTGTTGCTTACAATCTACGGAGTGGGAAACTTAGGTCGCAGTGAAAATTGGATTTTGTAGGGAAAACTTAGTTCTGTAGTCAGCATGGCGGTTAGAGCGTCGGGAAAAGGCCATCTGTAGGGAAAATACGTATTGCAGCGTAGGATATGAAAATTTGAGGTGCCAGCCTGGTTGACGCCTGCTTCTTATAGAAATGCCACCCGATTGACTAAGGCTCCTATATCCATTACCGACCATCTCTTCTTGACAAAAATTGCTTAACTTCTTGAACTACAGAAGCCACCATTACATATACACTGAACAAAGCTAACAAGCAAGTCCTTCACCATTAACAAAGGTCAAATAAGCTTAAACATTAAGCTTAACCTTGACTGTTCCACAACCTACTGCAGCGAGGCTCACCCGTTTGTGATACTTCAGCATAATTCTCGCTGAACGAAAGAACTGTCATTACCGTTTCACTCTTATCACAAATGCAAGTTGAATTTTTGTTGCACAGAGCAACACACATCTAGGGATAATAATTTTTAATCTTTTTACCTCTACGCTCAAACCAAAAGTAGTGCACCAAATATAACGCGGTCCTTACGAAAAAAAAACTACTCAGCATAAGTCTCGGCAAAATATAGATAACAATTACACAAAAATTAATACTAAAGACTATTCAACAGTCTCATACGAATAAAATACACATAATTGCGACAGGACATTTTCGGAAGGAACATCGATAATTGCGAACAAAATTAAATGAAAAGTTTGATGAGCATTGACTCTTCTTACATACCTTTGATGAACAAATAATTTATCAGACTACAAAAGGAAATCATAAATAATCCCACATTTATTGCCAAAAAGCACTCCCTATCACAGTTTCAGGAGAGATCGTATATTAATGTACCAATTGCAAGAACTGATCTTATCTTAATCTTAAAAATAAAAACAGTCTAAAAAACAGGTAAAGTGTCTGATAGCTTCAGTCACACTACAGTGTGAACAGACATACCTTGACTGCCTAAAATTACCACCACCACTTTTCAAATAAAACAAATAAGCCGCCCAATCAGGAACATACCGCAGATAGTAACAAATCATCCCGCCAGATCTGTTTTAAAAAACTCTAGTAACGCATATCCTGTTCCGAGTGTTATATGATACGGACACATTACCACAATGAACCATGTACGGCCCTCAACTCCCTTTGTTGAAAAAGGTCGAGAAAATTAGACCAAAATTCTCAAAAAGAAGAAAAACAGGCAGGAAAAGGACGCCCGCCAGTTAGGTCGCATGTAATGCCACTTGAATTTCGAAACATCAACCTGCCCTGTCCAACCACAGGCATTATCTTCGTTTGGGGGGTGGGGCGGTGGGGGGGGGGGGACCAACATCATCGACAGAAAATGGTAACCTTGTAAAGGATACGGAACATGTGCGACTTCAAATTTAAAACATTGTCAACACTCTTGATATCTGACACAGTCGTGTAATGAAAATACACTACCCTCTAGAAACAAAAGTTGCGAAATTCATGCCTGCCCATCTGGCCAAGATAGGAATGAATAAACAACTAATACTCCGCGAGTAGAATACACCTTAGCACCCACCAGTACAGCTCCTATGGCGAGGACATGGGCATGTGACATCGGTCAACTTCAACGATTTTCACTTCTTAAACACCCTAAAATGATCATTTGAATACACTGTCTTTCACGCGCGCTACTTTTAGACTATAAAGACACTCGAGCATCGGCGAAACATCACTGTAGCTCAGATCTTTTTTAAGCTGTGAAAGACCATCGCCTTAAACCTTATACACGTGCCTAAGTTACAGACATCTGCCTAACAAATTGCATCAATCTTTTGTTAACCCGTTGCCCTCCGAATTCTGAAAAATCCGACAGTTAACACAGGCACATCGCGTCCGTAGCCAAGCGGTTAAGAGGCCCTAAGACACTCGCAAACTAAACATCAACATAACAGCCGAACGGGATCTATACGACATGCCATACTTGTATAACTAACACACTGATTCATGATTTACTTAGACAATCAACGAGCCCAGGACCACGCCGAGCCACGAGCAGTCCGTATCAAACTGGACAGTTGAGTCTTCTCCTCCGCGTCACATAACTGCTTCAGGACTCGTCCTCACGGTTTCTCCTCTTTCTTGAAGTTCGCACATTTCTGCAGTATGTTGATCAGTTTCTTTCTTCACTCACCGAGCACCTCCACGCTTATCCTGCAAGCAATAGAAACCAAACAAACCATCCCAAGTGACGCTCTACATGGACATCACTGCCAACGCTAGAGAACAAGACCAAACGTACCTGCCCAACATAATACATTCGTTAAAAAATCGAACACTTTTGAACAACACCTAGTTCTAAAGATAGTACAGTGGTACACCCTGCGCAATGCATGGTATACCGACGTCGCATTCCCTAAACGCTGGACCGCTGTGTATTGAATTTGTCGTGAGCTCGAAATCTATGCTACACGTAGACAACACCAAAACTTGCAACAACCTGACAAAACACACTCTCATTGACTCACCAATTTTCTTAATGCCGTGGAATGAATTGCGGTCAACGCTCATTTTGACAATTCATCTGCTATCTTGTTTTCACATGTATTCCTGCTGCCTGATTTAGCGTCTGCCATAGAACTTACAGGCCAAATCACAATTCAATTTGCATGCGAAAAGAAAAAATTTGATTGGTTATGACTGCAGAGCTGGCAATGTCAATAGATTCGTGTAGATTCTGAAGACAATGACCAATATCGGTAATATGGTCAGATAAAACTTCACACAGAATAAAGATTATCTAACGACTTTTATATTGTTTATCAAGTGGAAAAAGCTAGTGGGACAATACTTGGCGGAACACATCGAAAAGTACTCGAAAAACACTCAAGACACAAAATAAGAGCATCGAATAATTATTTAATAATGTACAGAAACATGAGAGCATACAAACCTATCTGGCATAGCGTACTACTACAGTCCTACCATGGGATGATTCGTCTCTGTTAAGGAACATTTTATTAGTATAAGAGAAAGCAATCGACAGAATCCTAAAAATTTAGAACATGCTTACTATTTTTTCGCACGCTGATTGGCTACCATCTGCAGAACAATTAGAGCAGAGCAACTAAACAATACAGGAGCATTGACTCACAAGCACAAGAAGTCAAATCACATACCAACAGTTTCGTGCTACGAGTGGGATTATTGACATTGTTTTTACTTTAGAATGATCAACAGTTTGACTATAATGATTTTCATACCAGACGAACAATCTTATGACCATTTAAATCCTATCAGATTTATGGACGAGGCTGAGATCTAAATAAAGTGCCACTTCTCGACAATTGAGGAAAACTCATTATGCTCTCCGAGAGACAATATGGTGCATAAGTCATTTTACCTTTGATAACGCACGTGAGACGCTGTATGAAAATAGCACTCAAGCTATCACCTGGGTAGTGTTAGTACAATATGTCACATAATACACAAGGTTTCATCTCGAAAATGCGGAAGCAGTAATCAAACTGAAGAAAATACATAAAGCACAGTGCTATAATCTATTACATTGTTAATTTAAACAAGTTGTATGCCGTTTAAACAAGGTCAGAGGCAATTGAAACAAGATTAACCGGGTCCAATCTTCTTTCCGAGTTTTAGGGGAAGCCGTTGCAATTTAGGGTGGAGGTATAAAGCACCTATGTGTCATCCGAGTCATCTTTCAGTTCGAGGTGCTCGTCATTCTTCTATGAAACTACCATATGAGCTATGTTGTTAAGGCCTATAATCTGCACTACTAAAGTCTACGTCATACTTTTCGAACAAGGTGAAGGTACTGTTTCTAGAAATTGGAGTGACCAACCCCTTACGCAACCCCAGCTGAGCCTTAAACCACACAATTAATCCGGCGGTCTGTCTGATTGTGATTTTTTTGAGGTAGAGTTACGCCTAACGCTTGTGGAGGGCTAGAGGTTTAGATAAAGATAGAGCGAAAGGTATTATCTTCACATGAAGTAACCCTGGGTCATTGCTCTTGTAAATCTTCTCAACTAGCATGTATGGAGCAAAAGGTCTTGAATTTGAATAGTCACTAATTCACTCAATAATTAACAAAACAAGGTCAATCTTACTAAATACAAAGATACAATGCTTGTGGATCTATACTTGTTCTCTTATATAATTTTTGTATGATTAGGCAAGTACAGTCATGACAGAGTATTATCACACACTTTTTACGTTTAGGTAATCAGTCGACTGAGTCCTCTGGGATTATTGACATAGTCAGACAAAGGAGATAAAGTAAATAGATGTGGTGTACTCTTAGTTAAACACTGTATTACTTTTTACACAATACATATTCAGGCACAGAAAGAAAAACGGGGCTAATTAGACAAGAGAGTCATGGAACTTTGGATGGTCATAACAGTAAATGTATCAAACCAAAGCCAGCCATAAGATCTGAAAACATTAACTTGGCTTATATATCTAGACGCAAACAAGGACTAAAATCATCTCGTTTTACATGTCTAATACAAGGCGGGGATGTTAATCCTACAATTTTCCAAGGAATCGCCAGGCCTCGATATTATCATCTTCTCAGCAAAAAAGGGGAAAATCGAGTAAGAGGAGACGAAAGAAAGGCTATTTTAAAATTGGAGCAAGCCAGAGATAATTTTTATGTCGTCACCAAGGTTGACGAGGTTAGGGATCACTCTCTGATGACTATTTTAGTCTCTATCGCTATTTGGTCACAAAAAGTGGATTGGGTTAATCTACCAGCTACAAGTACTTTTATTCTCCTGATTCCAAATAACTGGTCATATTCTTTATCCATTTACTGGTTCATTCTGGGTGAGATAATTCATACGAAGCATTTTTACCAACTGTCACGGCTCCCAACTTCGCTTTCTCTGGCATATGCAACGCAGACTCAAGTCACTTACTCCACTCAGCTACTCACACCTCCTTCATCCGACATCATCTAATTCCACTTAATAATTACGCTAGAAGAACCATCACTTTTCTTTGCTCATGCCCTCACACAAGGTTTTAAGATGGGTATTAAGACTGATAATTTATCGCTTTCAATCAGCGATACATGTGCAGTGTATAAGGCGTATATCGACGAACAGCTTAATGACCAAGATATGTCATAGTAGATTTTTGTTAACACACCAGCTCCCCACCCACTTACTCTTACTATATCGGTGGTGGTAGTATCGTACTATCAAAAATCAAATCAGTAAGATAGGGATGGTGTGGTGTATCCAGCTGGTGTGGTAATGAGGGCTTGCGTCACTCTCCATGGTTGTCTAGAGACAATAAGTACCTCCTCTCAAACTTGGACTGAACAGCGCACACTAAGCGTTACGATAAGCTCACATGAGATAGATATATACATGAATTAGATTGTATTAACATGACAGTGGCCTGGAATCGTAAATCGAACAATTTTAGATTTCCGATATTGAACTTAGATTAGCCTCAAAGAAAGAATTATTAGACCATGAACGGCGTTTTTTTTACCGCAGTCTCATATTTTTGACTGGCATACTTCCCACCCAATCTTTTGGTGTCATCTTCCAAGGAGAAGTAGTACTGGCAGAGCTGTTACAGATTTTGTATATAAAACAATTCACTCATTATGGCCTATCCTTATCTTTTCTCTCTTCAGCTCTTGATCTCACCCATGGATACCTGTCGTTGTAAATGAACACATTGCTACCTGATCGTCAGCATGCAAAAATAGGACAGTACTTATGTCTTGTAGCAATGACAAGGAAATATGGATTGGAATATAAAGAAGATGAATATTTTACTACTTTTCATATAACTCAGCCAGCAAATCGTCAAGTTTTGATTTATGTCTAACATGTTGCGCGGTATGTGATGTGGGTTTGCAACTTCATCGAATCAGTTGTAGTTATTTATATCTGATAGACTAAAGTCTTATTCTTCTGTACACCTGATAATTAAAACGCCAACTAAAAAGCGGTTAGTAACAAAACAAGTCAATATAAAATAATTCACTTTAGGGAATTGATTTGGGGGTATTTGTTCTGAATTTTAGGCCCTTTATAATAGGTGGTTCAATGTTTGTTAAATCTACTGATATGTGATGTTTGACATGGTAGAATAATATCTCCACACTGCCCTTCTTGACTATTATATTTAAATATTCTTGTTTTTGGAATTATGCTATTTTTCAGTCGTTCTCGTTGTTAAGCCATTGAGTTAAGTATAGGATAAAACAAATTGACGACATAGAGCCTAACTTCTGTGCTCAGTCCTGCACGCAGTATTATCTCTAGCAAACTGTCTCGCGAAAGAAGTGCACTATTTAAAAAGATCTTGCTGCAGTTGGCCATAAATTACAATTTAATTTCACTTTGAAACTTAAATGTTCATGTTCTGTAAATGGCAAAGAATTTCTTTAATTTTGTCTACCACAGATTAAGGTAACATAGTATGTTAATATTTCTCTTACTTCGACTAAACGCATAGCTGAAATGTATACAGTGTAGTTTCACATTTTTCCTAGTTAAATTGGCTCCTGGAATTTTGAGGGACTTTAGCTTTCATTAGGCTCTCACATCCTTGAAACTTGATTCTTTTTTACCAGATAGAGCAGCTAATCACTTTCTCATTGACCATCAACTCCAATACACTCTTAGCTCTACAATATTCACACATCAATCACTTGGTGCTTCTCAAATCTCTAATTGATACTTATCATTGATTCAGATATTAGGCTAGGGCATTTTCCATATGCGATTAAACTCAGTTATTATTTTGTAGTTAAAGATAAATAAATTATTACTAAATCCTTCAATACATATACCACACACTGGTAAACAACATTTGCCACCATGTAATTAAGTAATATGACTTCTTTTTGACCCTTTAAGCAACTAATTGTCTACTTAGTTATGAAATGGACATTGAAACTATAACCAGGGTCTTATTGATTACTTATTAATATCAAGCCAATTGCAGATCACAGTGTTATGCAGCGTAATAGATGCTGATACTCGAATTCCAACAAGATTACAGATCTGTTGAATAGATTCCATTTGCGATATTTCCGATTTGAAGTTACACTATAGAATGAAATATTAGTAAATCATACGTTTAGAGTGTGAGGGTATGATACTGACAATGTACATTGAAGATGTTGGTGCAGTCTTAATCAGCTTATCACCAGCCAAAGTGGAGAACGAATTGTTGTTAAAGCATATTCCTGCACAGTGCACATTTGGTAAAGATAAATATTCATCACGTGCTTTCTCGTGTCAACCTGTGTGTCCATTCTGGGGGGGGAAGCGGCCATTAAAAATTCAAAAGTTGGGGGAGCCGCGTAATTGGATCTTCTACCGTGTCAAAATATGGAAGAATATATTCGGGGATCATTTTAGATGGTTGTGACAGAGGGGGAACATCCTTGGAACACATTTAAAGCCAGCAGGACTCGCGTCTTTAGTGTTCGCGCATGAAGGTCTTTCATTCGGACGGACATGAGTTAAAGGTAGTACTTTAGGACGATTGTAGGAATGGTAAAGAGATTTGGAAGAAATAGGGGATTTGCACTATTTTAGTGAAAAAATGGTAACATTAGATATTATATTGATTTACATACAGCATAGCTCTTTCCTTCAAAACTCGCTTAATGGTAGATTTAGCGGGATTAGGCCAGTCCCGCAAATGTGCCGCACACTATCGAGAAGAAGATCGGTACTTTATCGCATTTCATTTAAATTCGATGGGTCGTTTTCGGACTTGTGCCTTGTCAGCACTCTGCAATACGCAGCTTGCTGTCCACTCCCGCGCTGTATTATGCGATAGCGAGGGCACGTTAGAATAATATTGCACACCCTCACTTGACTACAAAGAATTCCTTTAGGCACTATAATTCTGACATTTTATGATTAGTATGCAATAATTAGTTTCTCACCGCCTAATTAAGTTGTAGCGGACCCTGGCATTTGTGTACGCTTTACCTCTCTAAGGTTTTATCATGTTGGTTTACTGTGGGACTTCAGAACAATTCCTGTTCGAAGTGGTTATAGAATTTCCAGCGATAGTATAAATTCATTTCCTTTCATCTTGGCGAGAAGCAAATACTCTTTAGGCGCGGCGGCCCAGCCTGTCGGGCTCCGGTGGGCTAAATTGATGGTATGAAATGGAATGGAAATAGACAATTAAAGATTGTAGCAAGTGTGGGACCAATAATGTCAGGTGCTTTAAATTTGTAGACTCGCATCCCTAGCTGGACGTCGAGTTTAGCATTAAGCTTTCGAGAACATTGACTGACCAGATACGTTCAGAATCTTCATAGAAGGATAAAAGCAGCGTGGACAGGGTTACATTAGCATCACTAGCTCAATCTCGGTCACACGATTTAAGGCTAGTCGAATGCTCCTGAGCAAAGAGATTTCAGGTTCTGTGCAGTCAAGAACATTGGTGAATCAGTAAAACAATGAAACTTATATTGGGATCAACTGAAGACGGTTTATCTTTGCAATGGGGCATTAGTTCTAACAATTTTATGTCTGTAGCAAAGCAGATGTGAAGCAAGTGCATGTAAGGCCAAAAATATTATGGCAAAAAAAGCCTGAAGCTTAAATTGCAAGCAGTGGCAAATTAGCATACTGTGAATCAAGAATACATAGTTAAGCTATTGAAGCTATTAATGCAAGACCCAGTTATGGATCATCGCTAAATTTATATTTCCTACGAAAGAAGAACATGACAGATTGTACATACGGCCGAAAATTGAGTCAACTGTAACAGTGTGGGGTGTAAGCATTCTTAGACTGGCATATACTGTCTACATCTCAACGCACCATGTCAATTACACAGGTGGGCATAAGTAGTCTCCAACCATGAGCCCGCAACTGGAATAGACGTTCCTACACATAGCATTATTGTTAGCTATTTGCATCCATAATCATTATGCGTTACAAATTACAATAAAATCATGTTTCCAAATTGCGAGTGGGACTTAATTCAATATTCTACTATGCATAATTGTCACGCATATACCATTCGAACATCTTAATTACATCATATATACACTAAACACCTAACAAGTTCATATAATGCATTCAAATTCAATCAGCGATTGCGATGATAGCATTCATCACATTCATTTGATTCTAGCCTTTGCAATGTATCAAACCTAATTGCTATATATCAGTTATTGACCCATCTATTATATTTCAATAATCGAATTAAACTATTAAAATAGTTGCGAAGATTCTCAGAATTGTATAATTCTTCACCTGGACAATAGCAAATTATATAAATTGCTCGAGAATTTTAACAAATACACTGCGCAATTACTGATTAAACAATATAACAAACAGTTTTGAAGTAAGGTTTGATACTTTTAGGCTATTTGGACTCACTCGCAGACACAAATCGGGGAGGATCACTCAAGTTCTCGCAACCTACTATAGAATGATTATTTTACAAGATAGTTCAACTGCCACCAGTTCACGCCTGCCAGTTCAGAGAACATAACAGGAACCAGTTTTAATATGCACCACAACGCGCACGAATTTCGATAGGGAACTAGTGAAGCACTTATAACATCTCACGCCTCCTATATGACAATAAAAACAACAAACTTACTCAGGGATACTTATTATCTCACTGCCACGATTATTCTATTTGTCACCTACATGGCATAGCTCATGCATGGGACTCACACATTTCTGTGTATAGATAAGTAGAATCTAAAAAAGGCATCAAAAGAGTCACACTCAATGACGCACATTTTTTCAGCTTCACTAATTCTCATACCCACATCATTAGGAGCAAATATGCACTGGTGAACGTGATGTATTCTAGTAATTACATTAATTATTGCGAGACGGTGACGTTTCTTTTCGTTGCTCCACACAACGTTGAAAATAAAATGGATGACCTTAACGTATGCATTTGGTAAGGTTGTGGTGTTATAGGGATTTAAGAATTGCGAGCGTGCTAGAATGCGCACGCTGAAAGTCTTACGTTCTCTGAACGAACAACATTTTCACGCACGCATTTTAGCCAGCGTATGGCCGACGTAAAATAATCAAATTTTGACTTGCGTACACAGTCTGCTCAACTAACTCTGGATATTCCTAATGAAATTTATACTCAGTTTTATTTATTATGGTAAGTTTTACGTGTAGCTTGGGCCAAAGGAATTAAGAGCTTTAGGCAGGACAAAAGCCACATATTTTAAGCGCTCACACTTATACGTTTTAGTTAAAGAAATGAAAATTTACAAAAAACAGAGAATGTCAGGCTGTTCTGCGACTATATTTATTATGCATCGCGCGAAATGTAGAAATACATATGCTTCAGTCTTGAGTTGTGTTGCGTACGAGTTAAGACTGAAAGTTTGGGAATGTGGTTGATGGGCTACATTTTTTTGGGAAACAGAACATCACAAATACTCTTTCGACAGTATGATTCCAGAAGACGATGGCTCCGATAGAGAATTCCCAAACACCTTTTTCACCCACCAATAATCGAAGTGGGTCCCTTATAAGTAAAGTGAGTTGCGGTTCAGAATAACGAATTGTCTGTTAGCGCATAATTAAAAAGAAAAAAACTATGGAATATTTAACCTAGCTTCAGTGTAACTTACATACGCAATCCACACAAGGTGCCGTTCTTTCTCGACCCCCCGTACAAGCAACGGCAGCACATTTCACAAAGAAACCAAAACCAGGGAACCATCATTTAGACAAGGATTAACCGCCCCTCCCTTCCCTTCCACCCTCCTTTCGCCATTTGTGCTGTTTTCATATCTATTGATTTATATGTCTGTTTTATGTTTACTACGATTGAAGGTTGTGTGATGCCGATATTTATAGACGGGAGGCTTTATGTTCACTGATGATTTTTTTATGAATGAGGGTAAGGTCAGGCATGGCTACTTGAAAATTTCGTATTTCATTGGGAATACGAATATATTCTGGTTCCCCATTCCTCCTAAATTGTCTTTGATATCCTAACTAGCATTGACAGATCTCGGCATGACCCACGACATGAATAGTATAAAGTCATGATCTAGAACGCTTGTGTGTTGGGTATTTCTTATCAGTCACATTAATATGGATATATATTTTACATGGTCGTCTTTCAGGGTGATTAACAATCTTGGAAAGGTCTTCTGTTTTCATTAACTGGTCCACGAATTGGTACAGTACACACTTTAACTTATCGTTCATCAGAAAACCAAATTCATGATTCATTATTATAATAATAGGTGTTTAAATAGGATGGGACGCATGAGCACCTTTTATTATTTATAATATATAGTATACCATCTTTCATATAGTCAATTTATATTACAACACGTTGATATTTAGTGTTCTGATGTTAATAAGAGTCATGTTTTCCTTTATAATTTGTTTATTTATTTAGTGCTTCGCATATTGAGGGGTAATGTTCATATTTAAATTATTTAATGTCATATGTTCATTACTATTAATCTTATGTCTTTACACTATAAGGTCAGTTAAAACCTCAAACCTTTAGTAACTCTTACAAGTTTGACTAATTTTATTCTACATAAAATAGTACGAATTCATTATACATTTACGGTATCAACGCAACTTTGAACGGAATCAGATGATAACGATAAAGATAATGTGGGCAATCTACAGTCGTTTACAAAACTATATGCGCTTAAATCAGTTTGATCTAAACAAAATATTTACAATTTAGGAGTGGCTATACACGGCATTAGAGAAAAGAAGATTTTATTTTAATCAAATCTGTCTACTAACGTATATGATACACCATCACATGTCTAAAATGAGGTTTTGGAAGGAGAATATAAGATGGATGTATTGAAAAGTTCAGCACATAACAAAGTTAATGGGGGATTTAGGTGGATAAAAGGCATCAGAGACAAGGATAGACCTCAAAATCAAAAGAGTATGGGTAAAGTCTTTCTATCGGGAACAGAGGGAAAGGATACGTCTGTAATTCACACAGGCTGTTAAGAAATAATGTGTAAACAGCGTAAACACAAAATCTCACGGTAGCAGACAATAATAAAGTAAAATAATTTTTAAACCGGTATGATTCAAATCAAATGTAACAATACAGACATTCTTCGTGGCAAACTTTTAGCATCAATACTGGCGGGTAACAAGACAATTACGATTCTACGCATTTTATATCTTTAATATCAATACTACTTCTCACAAATGGTATTACAATTTAGAGTTATCTATTCCCCAAAAAAACACACAACAAGTGATACAACAACCATTTCTAGCACTACTATCAAGACCACACATTAGATCTTATCATCATCGGAGCTAAATACTCCACACTAACAACAAAAGAGCTGTATAGATGAAGGAGATGACCACAACACACACACAGAAAGGGGCAAATAATTACTTTACTGAACATATTTCATCAACTAATTACCTACAAAAAATAACTACGGGAAAATACAGGAATTAAACTAATACTTCACTGTTATATTGACTTTAGTACATAAGGCTATCTCGTGAAGCTTATGTTACGCATTTGTTATCGGAGGACGGGCTGCACTTGTTTTTATTGTACTTTCAGCACAGGAATCCTCAGCCGGAGGCACAAACACGCACACTTATTCCGCACCAATAAAACTAAGCATAATAATTCAATCATCAATTATCACAAACCCATAAACAAAAGGATATGAAAAAAAACAACGGGCAAATGCTATCACAATCCAAACCCGCAACACAACAACCACATAATATGAAATTTGTCGGCGAAACACAATTCCGTTTGATTTGGGGTACATCAAACTTTCACCAGACAAACAGATAATATATTATGGTAAATGAGAATTTGTTGGTGTAGGGGGTAAGTCGGCACAGCTCCGTAGACAGATTACGATAATAATCAGAATTTTAATTATTGCAAAAGCGGGTAATGCAATAGTATAAACAAGTGGACAGAAGAACTAATAAAAGGTAAATATGCATATGGTAGACAGATCTGACAGGGACGAAAGGAATAGGCGGAGCGGGGCAAAGGCGCGGATTGACAAAGGGGAAAAAAAGTGAGGATGGGAGGGGAGGGGGGGCCATTTAGGAAAGCACCCCACCCAGCGTACACCACCTCAACAAGTGCTGTGACATGGACGGAGGGAATTGAGTAGGAGGGAATAACAAAAGGCGAAACAAAAAGGTAATGAGATACACTAATGGTATCGGAAGCAAAATAGTTAAGAGATCTGAGGGATGAGTATCTATTTTTTATATACTTTACCATTTATTACATTTCTAGAAGTATCAATACGACGGAATTTATTCCATCTTATAATTTTGGATAAATTTAAACAAATATGGTGATATAATGGTAACGTAAAATTACAGCTATATGAAAGGCAGCACGCATTTATTCATTGTTGGTCACATATATTTTTGTCTTGTTAATTCTAAGAGATTTGTATTGCCTTATTGTATAGCTAACTACCTAGATGATTAAAATTGGGAAATATTGCAGAGATATTCTAGACAACGCACCCTTTTTTTCTGGGTGAGTAATGGTATGGTAGGTGGTGGTGGTTGATATTATTATGATTAGTTGGTTAAGTAGGGTGGGGTGAGTAGGTAGTGGAGGTGAGTAAGTTTGAGAATAATTAGTTATATAGCTCAGCTAAACAGTCATTTTAGGGTAGTTATATAGCTGTATATGGTTAACAAGGTCAATATTCCCAGGCACATTTTTCCCTATACAATGGTGGATAAAGTGACATAGGAGATTGACCTAATCACTAAGACAAGAAAGAACACCTAAGCCACGCTACTTAGACACTTTAAACAGATAATTTTAAAAAAATTGGGAGTCTTACATACACCAAGACATCACGCTACTCTCTTGTATAGGGGTATTTTAATAATGCGGGTCAAGAAATGGTATAACCGAAAAAAATTGTATTCAAAAATGATGATTTAGTTCTTTAAAAAAAGTGGAAAATCGTTAATGTTGAATTGATTTATCGCCCATTTCTCCCATAGACTGCTTGGTGTAGATTCGTAGGCATTTTTATACGCCGCCGCGTATTAATTTGTTTAGTCATTCATATGCTTGCCAGTGAGCATAACTTTCAATGTTTTGTATTTCTAGGTTTATGTCCAGTTGACACTACTATATAGCTCAGGATATCAAAGTTTGACAATTTTTTCATTGAAGCCCACAGATGTTAGCCTATCACTCTAAAGGCATCATAGAATGTTGCAATTCAAAATCTGTGCACAACGCCCCCCCTTCAACGCCCATACACCGAATTGCTGGGCTGTCATTTTTGTGCCAGAACATAATTCATATTTTGATATTTAATACATCATTTGCATAGTGACAGCATATATGTCTAATGTATGTGTTCTAGCGGATACACTTATGATTCGTTAATTCATAAACCATCATTATCCGGTCAGATAAAAACTTGACAATTCTGAGGGGGCTTCCACCATGACAATAGTGTCTTCAGATATCAAGCCCAGAATGCAATCATTGACACAAGCCTCAACTTCCTACCTGATCTATGCACATGGGATATAAGACATGGAAACATCTTTCTTCCACCAAATATTGCAGGAAACGATGAGCTAAACGATGGCGCGCCTGAATTGAAAGGAAACTATTTTACCTAGAAAGTGGGATGCTAAACCAAACACAAAGAAAACAAATCAAAAAGTAGATAAATTAACGAACAGTACACCATTGCCATTTTTGACATTAACTAATGAATGGCAGATAGAAATAGTCCTCAATTTATTGACAAAATGTCTCTGCCGTATATTAATAGCAGTCAAACGTTTAGCGTGCCACTTCTATAGTGGCCACTAAAATAATTCCCCAGGAGAAGATCATATGTTTAAAAGAGTGTCTATAGCAGCCACACTGTCATAAAGCCACAATTCTTTGTTTCCCTTGTAGCCACTATAATCAGATTCACTGTACATACTGAGAGCCAGTGTATGTACTCGTATCATCAACCATTTGTACATTGAGGTCAGTTGGGCCTTTCTACTAATCATGTCACTGCCTTTTAAAGGGGAATGACAACCAGTATCTAGTTGGATTCACAAATCTAAAAAAAAGAGCGAAGAAAACTGTTAATATATATCAATGTGCAAACGTCAAGATCGAGTATAAAGTTTAACCTAACTGCACTGGGGGGGGGGGCGGGTCCCTGGAGCGCCCCTCGGACGTTTTACTGTCGCGCGATATATCTGAAACGCGAAAGTCCGCCATGACGTTTCACTGTTTTTCCTTTGAACCTTCCACATCTTTAAAGACCATTTTCTGCGACGTCTGGGTATTGGTCCGGAGTTATGCATTGTTATTCGTGCATGCAAAACTTGCTCAAAAACGTGATTTCAGACAATTTCAATGCAAAATTGTTTTTTAGTCCCCAAATCATAAATGTTGAATATTTTGCTATTACTGATTTAAATTGATTAATTTATGCTATTTATGATCGCAACAGTGTCCTGAAAATTTCCTTGAAAAAAACAAAGGGTCGAAAAAACACAGAAAACATACAGAAGTAAATACATAAGGAATAATTTAGATATTAACTTTTTGGTGGTGCATTTACTAAATCACTACACAGATATCTAGACCAAAAATTAGCAATTTGGAGCTTTATTGCGGGCTAGAGCAAAAAGACTGATTCACTCATAATCATTGCATAAATTAGCATATATAAAAACGAACACATTTTTTCAAAAGAATAACAATACATTTGTAGAGTACGTGGCGGGCGACATGTTGTGCGATTTCCGTCACGATCACCGAGTCCGACCAGAGATCATAAGCGGGGCCCTCCGAGCCGCGCCCCCCCCCCAGTATTTTTCATGGAGCCAAACAGCCCAGTAAGTAAGGGTTAAAAGTTTCATCCATACTTTGTTAACCCGTTGCGTACCGGGAACCGGATGAGCCCTGCTACAAAGTCTAGGAGATATATTAATCTCGTATCAATGGGTTTAAATGAGATTATTCTCACCCCCCCCCCCCCCCCCGCCCCCCCCCCCCCCCCCCCCCCCCCCCCCCCCCCCCCCACACAACAACCGAAGAGGAGAAAGAGGGAATCTCCATAGTAACCCATTGATACGAGAATTAAGATATCTCCATAGACTTTGTAACAGGGCTCATTCCGTTCGCGTAAGCAAGGTTAACAAAGTATGGATTGAAACTTTAACACCTTACTGTACGGCTGATTTGGCTCCATGAAAATACTTGGGGGGGGGCGGCTCGAAGCCCTTATATCTCTGCCGTCGATCGCGTGATCGTACGAAAATTCGGCACACATGTCGCCCGCCACGTACTCTACAAATTGTATGTTATCTTTTTGAAAATAATGTCGTTATAATTATCTAATTTATGCATTGAATTTATGATGAAATCATCTTTTGCTCTAAGCCCGCAAATAAAGCTCAAACTGTCTATGTTTGGTCTAGATATCCTTTGTAGTGTTTTTAGTAATGACCACCAAAAGTTACGATATCTAAATTATTCTTATGTATATCTCTAGTATTCTTGTTTTTTCGACCCTTTTGTTTTTTCAGGCATTTGTCAGTGACCCTGTTTGCATAAAATAGCATAAAATTAATCATTTAAATAGTAAAGCAAACATATTCATACATTTATGATTTGGGCTAAAACACCATTTTGCATGAAATTTAGCATGAAACACGTTTTGACACGTTTGCATGCACGAATAAAATTATGGCATAACCCGGAACCACATACCCAGACTCGCGAAAATGTCTAAAAATGGGAGGTTCAAAGAAAAAAGTGACAAACTCATGGCGACAGCTTTCGTTTCAGATATACGCGCGAAATGTCGAGGGGCTCCCAGACCCCCCCCCCCCAGTGCAGTTATGGTTAAACTTTTGTTTTTAATACCTCTGGACTGTTGTCCCACATTTGATATATATACAGTTTTCTTTCGGCTTTCTTTTTTTAGCATTTTGGAATCCAACTAATAACTGAGTTTCATTCCCCTTTAAAAGGCAGTGACATGATTAGTAAAGCCAAACTGCCTTCAAGTAGCCAAATGGTGAAACATTACAATACATACACTGGCTCTAGTATGTAGCACTGAAATTGTCATAGTGGCTACCAAGGAAACAAAAATTGTGGCCTTTATAGACAGGTGGCTGCTATAGACACTTTCTTTAACATATGATCTGTCTCCTGGGGAATTATTTTAGTGGCCACTATAGAAGTGGCCGCTAAGACAGGTTTGACTGTATTAATATACAGGCAGAGACATTTTGTCATAAATTGAGGACTATTTCTAATCTTGCCATTATTATTTAATTGGTCAAAAATATGCCAATGGGGTACCTGTTGTATAATTTCATCTACTTTTTGATTTGTTTTCTTTGTGTTTGTTGTCATCCCACTTTCTAGGTAAAATCAGTTTCCCTTCAATTCAGGCAGCGCCATCGTTTAGCTCATCGTTTCCTGCAATATTTGGTGGAAAGAAAGATGTTCCATGTCTTATCCCATGTGCAATAGATCAGGTAAGAAAGTTGAGGCTGTGTCAATGATTGCATTTCTGGGCTTGATATCTTGAAGACACTATTTAGCATGGTGGAAGCCCCCTACAAGAAATTGTCAAAGTTTTTTATCTGACCTACATGATGGTTTTGAATTAACAAATAAGTGTATCCTAGAACACAATACATTAGACATATATGCTGTCACTAGCAAATATGTATGTGTAAATATCAACATATGAATTAATGTTCTGGCAACAAAAAATTGACAGCCCAGCAATCTGTGGGTGATGGGCGTTGAGGGGGGGGGGTCGTTGTAGCACAGATTTTTGAAATTGCAAACATTCTAATGATGCCTTTAGAGTGATAGGCTAACATTGTGGAGCTTCAATTGAAAAAAATTGTCAAACTTTGATATCTGAGCTATATAGTAGTGTTCAACTGGACAAATAAACACCCTAGAATACAAAACATTGAAAAGTTATGCTGCCACTGGCAAGATATGAATGAATAAACAATTAATACCCGGGGCGAGTATAAAATAGCCTAGATCTACACACAGTCAGTCTATGGGAGGAAATGGGCAGATGAATCCATTCAACTTACGATTTTCACTTTTTTAAAGAACTAAATCATCATTTTTGAATACAATTTTTTCAGGGGCTTTCATTTTTAGACCTTATCAAAGACACCAGGAGCGTGGAGGATTATGTAGCTCACATTTTTTAAATTGTGGTAATGTTAGCTAGTGGCTTTAAGTGTGGCTAGTTTCTTTTGTGATTGTTCCCAGCCCCTCTCCTTTTTACCTTGTGGGAATGTTCAGGAAGTATTGCATGTACATACAGTATATAAAACATAACTGACTTGTTTCCAGGTTTTCATATAAAATATTTGACAACCCTCCCCCCCCCCCCCCCCTCCTCACAGAAAGAGGGAGATCTGAGATTTCTGAATTTGTTCATAGTAATTATATGGAGTTGGCATAAAGACAAACTCTTGGAATTTGAACATTTGCCAACATGATGGGTGTGAAATATCAAAATTTGTGGATAAATCATGTTGAAATTTCTAGACATGAAAAAATGGAAGTATGAAAAACAAAAGGTCACCTGATTTTAAATTTCCATCATGTGATTATACCTTTTGTTGCCTGTTAACCTAATATCCCCGGTGGGGGGGGGGGGGGCAAAATGCCCCCCCCCCAACAATTTTCTGATCAATCTGCCGCGCAAAATTTTTTTGATGTGTCGTTCACATGGCCTTTTCTTTTAAGCCGTGCAATCATATGAGACCATTTTCGCAAAAATCGGACGTACCGTTAGGAAGCTGTGCGACTTTTCGTAGATGCATGTCACCTCCAAAATTGCTCAAAAACGTGAGTTTGTGTACAAAATCAAAGGAAATTGTGTTTTCAGCCAAAATTCATAAATGTATGATTATGATTATTTTTACTTTTACTGGTTGAAATGGATTAATTTTATGCTATTTATGATCGCAAAAGTGTCCCTGACAAAGTTCATCGAAAAAACAATAAAAAACAAAAGGTCAAAAACAAAGAAATACATAAGAAATTCACAAAACAGTAAAATACATAAGAAATTAATTCTGATTCAGCAATTTTTTGTAGGTAATTGTTAGAAATGTCAGAAAGAATATTTTCACTGAAACTTAGCATTCTACAAGCTATTTTAAGTGAGATATAAGCAAAAATATGATATGATTCATAAATGTGCATAATTAATCAAAAAAGTATAAAATATGTATTTTGGGAAAATCTAATGATACAGTCTTGTAGATTGCATCCAGCTCTATGCGCATGCAAATTTTCGCGGTGATCACGCGATCTGCAGCCGAGATCAGCAGGGTTAACCACTTGACTGGGCTTTCCTGTCTCTGTTTGCTAATCACTAACACTACTTGTGAAATTCATATCTCTTAATATCCAATACATTGTTAGCAGTGAGGGATTTACACATTGGAGACAATTTGATTTCAATATAGCTCTTATTCTCTATAGACCCCTGCCAGAGATATTTTGTTTGTAGTCCCCAATGGGTTAAAGAAAGTTTATCTTTACGAAGTCTACTTTTACTTTAATAATTCCTTCAATTGTGTACTGCAAATGAAGAATTACTCTTTCTTGTAGCAAAACATTGCACTTGTAAAGTTCAAGGTTTTGGCTGCTGTAGGCAAGTTTACTAGACATTGCATATATTTATATTTTTTCCCAGCAAGCTTATAACATGACTCTCTTTTTTTCAACACTTGTACACTGTGTTATAATTTGAATGAGTCATATTTGTCTCAGTCATCCATCTATTTAAAACTATTTTTAAAAATGAAATCATGAAATTTGCAGATTTCATTCCTGACCGATTAAGAAATAAGTGGTCTGTTCCATTGTCCAAGATATTGACTTCACAAGCACGGGACGTCAAAAGATTTTAATCACTGAAGAGAGACTATAAATAAACTATCATCTATTTGTGACTGTGAGAAATACCCAAACACAATGTATGACTGTTTCTACTATTCACACTTAGGTCATGAGACTGTCCCCTCTAGTAGCATATCCAGACATTTAGGAGGATTGGGGCACAGAGTTATTATTTCAATGAAAACAAATTTTCACAATGTAGCTGACTACCTCCTTTCCCCTAAAAGAAATCAAAACCTCCAAGACCCTCCTAGAAAAGGCTCCAAAACCAGCCCACAAGTTCAATAAAACAGAAAGGGAATAGTTGAAAAACAATGGGAAAGGAGGGGGGGGGCAAGGGAGGGAGGGGGGTATATGTCCCCTGTGCCACCTCTCCAGAATTGATGTTTCCTGTTTTTTGGTTTCCTTTTGTGATGTGCTGACGCTTGTTGTACAGGGTGGCTCAGAAAGAACGCAACACCTATGATCGTCAATTTCTCCAACATGATCGGTTAAATGTCATTGTTTTTTGTTTTATTGGAAAAAGCATTCTTTTTCCAACAAAATTATACTATGACCATTCATTTTGAGTGAAGTGTTTGGATTCTAGGGCCATTTTTCTGAGGTACCAGTAATGTCTTTTCCCAAATGTCCTACATTCCCAACTTCAGCAATCCTCCGAATACTGAGATATTCTCTTGTCGCAGCATGCCATAAAATCAGCTGGACAGACAAACCACAATTCCTCACATTTTCTTTATTTTTTTATCAAAGTGAGGGCATTCATGTGGTTTTTGTCTGCATAGCTTATTCTATGGCACGCCGTAATGAGAGAATATTTCAGTATTCCGAGGATCAGTGGTGTTGAAAAAGTAGGAAATTTGGGAAATGACATTGCCTCAGAAAAATGGCACTAGGATCCAAACGCTTTATCAAAAATCAATGATCGTGGTATCATTTTGTGAGAAACAGAATGTTCTAATGAATGAAACATAAACTAATTACATTTTGTCTATGATGTGGAAGAAATTAGTGATCGCAAGTGTTGAGTTCTTTCTTGGCCACCCTGTATAGCTCCCATATGGTAATATAATCATTGCCATCCAGGTAACAATCAATAGTATGGCTAGCCCTATTGTCTGGGTGATTTATAGTTTGGGTGGGTTTACAGTTCATGTGACCTGTGGTATACTTTTCCTGTTAGTTCAACTGGAATGCAGGCTAATGTCCGAAACATTCCCATGCTGTTGGGCTGTTTGTATCTTCATGTTGGAGAATGATACAAAGATTTAGAAGAGGTCTCCAGTGTTTTTGTGTTACAGAAAATGGAAATGTTTTGTGCATTTCGGGAGAAACACAGATTTTCACAGAAAATGCAAATTTTTAAACCAAAAGATATGAATTATGATGGTGATAATGATGATGGTGATGATGGTGATGATGATGATGATGATGATGATGATGATGATGATGATGATGATGATGATGATGATGATGATGATGATAAAGATGTGATGATGATAATGATGATGATGATGATGATCTAATGATGATGATGTTGATGATGATAATGATGATGAACATATGATGCACAACGCACTACCCCGCGGTACCGTTGTACCCCGGTGTAACACATTGTGCAGCGCCCTCTTGTGTCCAAAAATGTATTTTCTTCAGTTATGACCACTGAAATCAGTGGTTATGATGCAGAACCTACGCAAGTGCACAACTAAAAGGCATAAACTTATGAAAAATGGGTAAAAATTAAGCTAAATTTGTTACTTTCACACTTATTACATAACTTTTACATAATTTTGTAACCCAGGGTACAGTGCCAAAAAAAAATAAATAATTCAACAAAATGGCGGATTTCTAGTTGGTACCTGGGGTACCATTTATGTCATCATATGAGGATTTTGAAGAATTTTTTTATTTTTATTTTTTTTGCTGTAGGGTGAATAATGTCATTAATATGAGTACCCATCTTCCTAAAAATTGAAATGGATGCACCGTTTCATCTTTTTAGGCTGAGTAAGATCCTTTGATTAAATCCATAAAAATGTATTTTTAATAGTGCAATCCATATTTCCATCTTCATTCTACAGGATCCGTATTTTAGGATGACCCGAGATGTAGCACCGCGTCTAGGCTATCCCAAGCCCAGCCTCATCCATTCAACGTTCTTCCCGGCATTACAGGGAGCCCAGAGCAAGATGAGTGCCAGTGATCCCAACTCCTCTATCTTCCTCACAGATACACCCAAACAGATCAAAACAAAGGTAATCATCTGCTAGTCTCATTCACAGTTCTTCATTTCTCAACTGTACTATTGCTTGATATAGTACACATTACAGCTTTGTATTATTAGATGAAGTCTTGCAGTGTCAAAGAACGTACTAAAAATAATACTTTGAATCGAAAATGTTTATGTGTGTTCAGAGGGGTGATTGATGTTTACTTATTAGTTAATAATAGTGATAATCATATAGATGACTATGCTGCTGATGATGATAGTGATGATGAAGAAGAAGAAAAAGATGGAGATGATGGTGATGGTGATGGTGATGGTGGTAATGGTGGTGATAATAATTATGGTGATAATGATCGGGGCGATGGTAATGATGGTGATGATGATGGTTGTGTTGATGGTGATTATAAAACTGATAATAGTATAATCATAAAATCATAACCTAATGGGAGTTTAGTTTTCATAACTATAGTATTTACCATTACACAAATCAAGTCATTCAATCAAAAATCAATCAATATCAAGTGTCATAGTTAACTTGCATTGTTTGTCACATTTGTGAGTTATTAATGTCAGAAATGCTATCAGGATATATTTAATTGTGCAGTGATGTAGAAATTGGATGTTTGGTGATGTCCTCATTATTTTCTCTCAAAGATCAACAAATATGCCTTTTCTGGTGGTGGAGCATCAGTGGAGGAGCACAGAGATAAAGGAGGCAATTGTGATGTTGACATCTCCTACCAGTACCTCACCTTCTTCTTGGAAGATGACACAAGATTGGCAGAGTTCAAAGAGGTAAGCGTTATTATTATTTCTGGGATTTCTAAGAATGAATCTTGATGTTCCATCCCACTGGTGTAAATCTTACAACGTCCATATCACTGGTTAGACAGTGCCTAGAGTATGCCACACGAGCACGGGCCCCATACAAGGTAGGACAAATCAGAAAGTTACAAGGGGTTGAGAGGAAAGCTGTGAGATTCTGCCTGGAACACTTCAGTAGGCAATGCAGCATTAACGGCTGGATAAACAATTTCTACTGGGAAACACTGGCTGAAGGATGTGGGGGGGGGGTGGGGAGGATGGAAGGGAGGAAAACATTCTTACGATGAGTTACAAAATCATAAATGTTATAATTGACATTTAGAAGGGAAGGTATGCGATGGTAGCTACCAATCCATTTGCTAGGACTAGAGGCAGCCATAAACTGTGACTCAAGGTGCCATTCACATTATTTTTCGTTTACTCATTCTTTCCACAAACTGCCAAGGCTTGGATTCCTGGAAAATTATGTAGTTAACATCCCCCACCTTATACAGCTTCAAGAGGTGTTTAGCATGTCACTTGTCAAGTATCTTCAGTGGTTGGTGATATGCAGTTCCTGCCTTGCCAACAACAATTTTCTTATGTTTGTGTAAAAAAGAAATGTGTTTACAATAACAACATTTAATTACTGGCATCGTATATCACTGACAGAACGGTTAAGGTAATCATGTTTATACTTGTACTGCAGTAAAGATTTAAGAGACATATGTCAGTGTATCATATTACCGGGCACTTTTAATTTGGATGCAAAATTAACCCTTTAGCACCTGAACCGCCCGAAACCGCCCCTCTTATTACTTCCTAGACCGCCCGAAACCGCCCTTTCGAAAAATGTGCTTTAGTATCGATTGTACACCCGTAGTTCACTGAAACGCCCAAAACCGCCCGTCTTATTACTCCCTAAACCGCCCGAAACCGCCCGTACGTAAATTGCGCTGTAGTATACATTGTACGCCTGTCTTTTGTGCACCGTTGAGGGCAATATTGCTGTACCTTCCAGGGAACCATAAGCCATTATCTACAGAGTCTTCAGTGGCTAAAGGGTTAAAGGTAAATAACATGATTGGGGGTAGTCCTCAACTTGGGCTGAAACTACTCTAGAATCAAGTAAACTAGGCAAGGATTCTCCTGTGAAAATCTTATAGTCAAACGTTGACTCATTCTAAAGTAAACAATGTCAATATCACTCGTAGCACGGAAACCTGTTGTGTGGCTCTCTATGGGGCTTATTTTTATCGTCCCTGGAAAAAAATAAGATACTCCTATGTTTATGCTTGATTCTCCTTAAGTAAACAAATAACAGACAAATCCTCCCAGGTGGGAGATCCACTCCTGCTAGTGTATAGTTGGTATATATTTCGACTCATTTGGTTCTTGAGGCATTTTCAAGTGTTCCCAATCATGTCACTAACCTTTAACACAATTAACATGATTAAATTTCTTGATAATTTTATTTTGTAATTTTATTGAAATACCTATATTGATATTTAAACAAAAGAAAAAAAGTCACATAATCTGACGAAATTGGCACTTGATCTAACCCCATCAAAATTTTCTTCTTTTCGCATCAAATTGAATTGTATTTGGACACTGTAAAGTCTATGGCAAAACGCTAAAGTCAGGGCAGCAGCACATACATGGAAAACAAATAGCAAATTGACATTGTCAAAATGAGCTTGACCGCCATTCACTTCCCACGGGCATTAAGAAAATTGGATTAGTCAATGAAAAATTAATGTTTTTGTCAAGTTTTGCAAGTTTTGTGTTGTTACGATGTAGCATAGATTTCGACTCAACTCACACATTCAATACACACAGTCCCACGTAGAATGCACGTCCGGTAATACAATACATGCGCAGTGTACCATGTACATATCTTTTAGAAAACTGTTTGCTCAAAAGTGTTCATTTTTTAAAGCAATTAATCTTATTTGGCAGTACGTTTGGTCTTGTTTCTAACAGTATGGTCAGTGGTATTTCCATGTAGAGCAGTCCCACTTGGAATGGTTATAATTTGTTTTCTTATTTTACAGGAATACAGCAGTGGCAGGATGCTTACGGGTGAGCTGAAGAAAGAACTGATCACCATACTGCAGAAAATGGTGGCCGAAATTCAAGAAAGGAGGAAAACCGTGACGGACGAAGTCCTGAAGCAGTTCATGACGCCGAGAAAACTCAACTTCCAGTTTTGATACGGACTGTCGCTGGCCTCGCTAGGTCCTGGCTCAGTTATTTCTAAGTAAATTCAATGAAATCATGTGTATAAATTATACAAATGCATAGTCTATAGATCCGTTCAGTGTTATTGTGATGTTTAGTTTGCCATGTCTAGGGCCATTCTTAACCCGTTGGCTACGGGAACCGGATGTGCCCTGTGTTAACTCTGCGGGATTTTCAGAATCTCGGAGGCAACGGGTTAACAAAAGATGATGCAATTGTTCTTGTTAGCAGATGTCTTTGAACTAAAGCACTGTATAAATTTAAAGCCATTGGCTATCATTTACCACAGTTAAAAAAATCTGAGCTACATGATTTCCCATGCTACCAGTGTCTTTGATAAGGTCTAAAAATAAAGCCCTGAAAACATTGTATTTCAAAATGATCATTTAGTGCTTTAAAAAAGTGAAAAATCGTAAGTTGACCGGATTCACCTGCCCATGTCCTCCCATAGACTTACTGTGTGTAGATCTAGGTTATTTCCTACTCGCCGGGAGTATTAATTGTTTATTCATTCATATCTTGCCAGTGGCAGCATAAATTTCCAAACTTTTGTATTCTAGGGTGTTTATTTGTCCATTAAAACACGACTGTGGCTCAGATATCAAAGTTTGACAATTTTTTAAATTGAAGCTCCACAATGTTAACCTATCACTTTAAATTACCATCTTCTGTCATGATGTTGGATTACCCCCCCCCCCACCGCCCCCAACCCCCCCCCCCAAAGAAAAATAACCTGTGATGGACAAGGCAGTTGAGTGTTCTTCAAATCAAAGTGGCATTTACATGCAGACCTTCAACTGGTCCTCCTTTTCCTCCTTTTTTCCTACTTTTTTGAGAATTTTGCTCCTAATTTTCTCCGACCTTTTTCAACCAAGCAGAGTTGAAGGCCTACATGTATCATTGTCATACATGTTCCGTATACTATATAAACACTCGGAAAACAGGGATATGTGTACTAAGAATTTTTTTTAAAAACAAACATTGGGACGGATGATTGTGGTTACTATCTGCGGTATGTATCCTGATTGGCAGCTTATTTGTTTTATTTGACAAAGTTTGTGGTTGGTCTAATTTTTGGCATCAATATGTCATTTTACACACATGTAGTAGTACTGAAGTATCAGACACTTTAAACCTTGTTTTTTAGACTGTGTTTTATTTTAAAAATTAAGATAAGCTCATTCTCAATTTTGTACATTAATATCACCCACATCTCTCCCTGAAAATGTATAGGGAGTCCTTATTGGAAATAAATGTATTATTTATGATTTCCTTTTTGTATCTGATAATTATCTTGTTCATCAAAAGGTATGTAAGGAAGGTCACATGCATCATCCAAAACTTTTCATTTAATTTTGTTCTCAATTTGTGTTATTCACAAATGTCACTGTCCAAAATTATTGTATTGTATTCATGAAGACTGTTAATAGCTGCTTAGTAAATTAAATTATTTGTGCTAATTGTTATCCTATATTTTGCCATACTTATGCTGAGTAGTTTTTTTTTTCTAAGACCCCGTTCATATTTTGCACTCTTCTTTGTTTGACGTAGAGGTAACAAAGATTAAAAATTAATTATCACTAGTGTGTTTGCTCTGTGCAACAAAAATTCAACTTGCTTTGTTTGATAAAGCTGAAACGGTAATGCATAGAGTTACTTCGTTCAACGAAGCATATTAATCTGAAGTAATCACACAACGGGTGACCTCGCTAGCATAGAGTTTGGTGGAGACCATCAATAAGCTTAATTTTAAGCTTATTTGACCTTTGTTAAATGTGAATGGCACTCTGCCTTTGTTAGACCTTTGTTCAGTGTAATATGTATGGTTGCTTCGTTAGTTAAAGAAAGTTAACTAATTTTTGTCAAACGAAGAATGGTCGTAATGTATACGAGGCCTTAGTCATCGGTGCATTTTATAAAACATGGCTCAACCAGGGCTGCCACTCAAAAAATTTTCATATCCCCCTACGCTGCATACGTATTTTCCCCTACAGATGCCCCTTTTCCCCGACGCTCTAACCGCCCACTTCTCACCTACGAAACTAAGTTTTCCCCTACAAAAATCCAATTTTCACCTGCGAAACTAAGTTTTCCACTACAAAGTAGCATTAGTAAATGCAAGAGATTTTAATTGAGAAAGTTGATATTGTGATCACCTTGATACTTCGGCATACGTGCTTTACGGTTTGCGTAATTATACTAAATAGTGACCAATTAGGACAGTGCTTTTACCCAAGTAATTTCTACAGACGAATACATGTGGAATTTCTTTGAAAACCATTGAGAATTTAAGAATATAATTGAAAATTGTCAGAATAGTTTCAGAGTCATCAAAAACCCCTACGGAAGGTCATTTTCCCTGCAGCTATCCCCTTTAACCTATGGTTGGCTAAACTTCCCTATTTAGGGTTTCCCCTATGAGTGGCAGCCTTGGGCTCAACCCTTACAGTTCCACACTCAGAATATCACATGCATAGTCTATGGAGTTTTGTTGTGATGGTACAGGGAACAGGGTTCCCAGCCCATCACGGAAATCAGGGAAAATTATTTTACTTTTTTTCCAGTCAGGGAAAAGTTAGGGAAGTTGATAAATTTTGATTGGCCCAAAAATCAAAAGTAGTCAGTCAGACACTGTTATATTTTGTTGCATATCAAAACAACATCCATTGGATTGGGGAAACATGTGAAACTGGAAATGAGTTGAAATAATTATCATGGAATTTTGAGACTTCGTCAGGGAAACATCCGGGAATTTTGATTTCTTGAAATTGCTGGGAACCCTGAGGGAGGGGTAATGTGCACATAATGTACCACGTGATACACCGGGGTACCATTGTACCCCACTCTACCATAATGTGTTGCTACCACTTGTGTCCACCAACAGTATAATGATGCTGAGTCTCTGCCAGTGAATAACAAAAATATGTAAACTGACAAAAAGTGGGGTGAAATAGATGCTGAAAGTATTATTTTTACGCCCTTTGGTGTTGTATAATAAGGTCATTTAATGAAATGAATTGCACAAAAAGAGTTTTTAAGCATGGAGAGGTACACTGCAAACATAACTTTTAAACAGTCTTGTAACCCAGGGAAAAGTGCTGGAAAAAATGGTGGATTTCTGTTGATACGCCAGGGCACCACGCGGTTCACCAGGTACATCACATATCACTACTTCGTAGTGTAAATTCAAAAGTTTTGTACTTTACTATCAGTAATTAATATTTCCCTTATCAGTTCAGTTAGACTTATTTCTTTATTTCCACCGAACAACATATTTTGATTCAGTTAGAGTCTATGTGTCTATTTTAAAAAAAAAAAGGATAATTTTGTAAGATGTACCAGGTATTGAATTTTTCTTATCCATGCTAATGCCAACCCGTCACAAGAGTGCTAAAATTTCATCAATACCATGCATGATGTATTGTGGGAAAAAGGTGACTTCAACTTGTGTTGTTTATGTAGCGATTACATCACATGACGTACAAACAAATGACAAAATTTGATTAAATGTAGTGAGTTTGTTTTAAATATGTGATGGCTTACATTTGTGAAGTGGCAGCTAATGCTTTTCGCATAAGTCAAAGCTGAAGTTTTATGATAAATATTCGTAGAATAGGGATGTTGTGTGGGCGAAATGACTGTGGAAAATTACAGTAATTGTCAGATGTCATCCCCAGATTACCTTTTCCAGTTCAAACAGGGTGCACTGTATCATGAATGTCATGAAGTACAGTGCCAGTTCAATTTCCTTTGGATTAACAGTCTGCAGCTGCCCGTCGGCCCCCCCCCCCCCCAATTGGAGTATTTTACATCATTATTTTTGAATTCCAATTTGTACTTGCAGTTTCATATCATTCATTGCAAATCTTATGTTTATGATTATTCTCATTTGCACTTTCATGCAGTGGCAGATGTAACGTTTTTAAGGGAAAGGGGTGAGGTGGGGGCAAAAAAAAGTGATAGAGACAATGTGTTATGTAGAGTCATTGTTCGGAAGACCAATTGAGGGCACACCTTATCCTGAATTCTAGGAATTTAAGTGTAACTTCATTTGCATTCTTTTCTGCCTGAAATACTGGTTTGTACCAGTACCCCGAGTGTTATTTCTGTATGGTCGTGATAAAATGTATTCCAACTTCTACTTGCAGTTTCACAGCAATCAATATCTTTTTTGTAATCATTTTCATTTGTACTTTCATTTGTACTTTCATTCGGTGGCGGTACCAGTGTTTAAGGGAGAAGGGGCAACCTGCCCCACCCCCCCCCCCAAAAAAAATTACAGGAGCAATTGGGTGTGTAAGGTCATTGTTTGGGATAAATTTGTTGTCAACCCTTTCGGTCCACACTTTGAATATATCATGTGTAAAGTTTATGGAGTTCTGTTGCAGTGGGAATAAGCAGGGGGGGAGGCCACCTTCCTCACTCCCCCCCCCCATTTTTTTTTACAATTTAATGAAAATAATGGGGATTTGGCTTGTAATTTGGCAGGTAAAAAAAAAATTGGCGGGCAAAAAAAAATGTTCTTGGTAATCGTTGGGCCCCCTGCCTCCCACTTGTCAAATAATGTTTGGCTTGTAATTTGGCAGGAAAAATTGTTTTTGGTGGGCAAAATTTTCCCCAACAGACTCTTGGCCCCTCCTAAGATTTTACCCTGGCGCTGCCCCTGGGAATGAGAGGGATAAGTATTTTGTACCAGGTGTGACTCCGTGTACATGTACATGGCATAAATCCCATTATACCTATTGCCCCCTCCCCCTCCCCCCCACCCATAATGATAGTGTTAAATTTTCTGAATATATTAAAAATGATCGTGTATAAAAAGGTGAGAAACATCCTGTTTGGCTGTCAAAAGATAATGATTCAAATCTGAGAAAAAATACTATGTATAAAATACTATTTATGTCATCAAACTGTGATATGGTGATGATGTATTTCCCACCGTCCACATCACCTGAGAACCTGGGGAGTATTCCCACGGATCTAAACTCTTCAAAAAAAAATCTGCAACTCAACTTTGAGCGTTGATATCTCTCTGGGTATCATAGTATAATTCTTGGTATTGGTACCATTGCAAAGCCTGTCTATTTCCCTTTACAATGATACCTCATTTGTCATAATTTTGGATTCATGAAATGTGCAAGACATTTTAAAGGTCAGTGGCATGATTGGGGACACTTGAAAATGCCTCAAGAACCAAATGAGTTGAGATGTATGTCAACTATACACCAGCTGGAGTGGATCTTTCAGCTGGAAGGATTTGTCTCTAATTTGTTTACTTAAGGAGAATCTAGTATGAACATTAATTCTATTCGGGCACGATAAAAATAAGACCCATAGAGAGCCACATAGCAGGTTTGCTTGACACGAGAGATATTGACATTAGTTATTTTAAGATGAGTCAACTTTTGACTATAAAATTTTCACAGGAGAATCCTTGCATAGTTTTCTTGATTTTAGAGTAGTTTCAGCCCAAGTTGAGAACTACCCCCAATCATGTCATTTACCTTTAATAAGGGCCAAGTCAAAAGTGAAAAGCTGCAAAAATGCACACCAGTTCAGCATGCATGCATGCAGAGTGAATTGTGTTTAATGATGTTGTGATGTTTTTTAGTGAAGTGTCATGTGTTGATCGATGGAGGGGACCTTGCAAAATTTCAGAATCCTAATGAAACTCAAGCATATTGATAATTTCACATTAACCCACTTAAATCTCATGTCATATTCAAAACAAAATGTGAAAACAACCCATAAAACTTCATTAAAAACTATAACATCAATAAACGCAATCCACTCTCCATACAAATGAATGCTGAACTGGTGCTGATAGCAATGCATTTTGCAGCTTTTCACGTTAGACTTGGCCCCTTATTTAAATGTCTTGCACATTCCATGAATCCATAATCATGGCAAATGAGGTATCATTGTAAAGGGAAATAGACGGGCTTTTCAATGATACCAATATCAAGAATTATACTATAATACCAAGAGAGATATCAACGCTCAAAAGTCGAGTTGCAGAACTTTTTTGAGGCGTTTATTATCTTCTAACGAGAGAGCTGAAGCTGATATCTCATTGAGGGGCAAATGCTTACGAGTGTTGGGATTTTTTAATTTGCAAACTTTTCTGACGAATGTTGGTGAAAATCGGGGTTCACTTCAGTCATTAACAACATTTGTGATAATGCTTAGCCATAATTAGCAACAGCAACATTCACACGAATATCTGCGAGAGTGTTGGCGAAAGGGCTGCCACTCAAAATTTTGATTTCCCCCTACGCCGCATGCATATTTTCCCCTACGGATACCACTTTTCCCCTACGCCGAATTAACCATATTTTCCCATACGAACCAATGTTTTCTCCTACAAAACGACTCTTTCCCTACGAAGGTATGTTTTTCCCTAAAAAATAACCTTAGAAATGCAAAATGTTGATCACAATTTCTTCGGCGGAGATGGACAAAATGGGCAAATATAATCAGATTTCCTTGGAAAAATTACGAATATTTCTGAAAATTGTCAAAACCCCCTACATCCCCTACAAACCGTCAAAAAACCCTATGTTTCCCCTACGGAATGTCATTTTCCGCGTAGGTATCCCCTACAACCTACGCATGGCCAAAATCCCCTATGGTAGGGGATTTCCCCTACGAGTGGCAGCCTTTTGGGAAAGGCAGTTGGCGACTAGAGGTATATGTCACTGGGCAGTGAATGTTTGCACACTTCGCGACTTTGGGGTTTTCATCTGGATTCGTAAAACGATTCCCAGCCCATCAGGGAAATCAGGGAAAATTAATTTGTTTTTTTTTCCAGTCAGGGAAAAGTCTTGGAATTTGATAAAAATGCCTCAAATCAGGGAAAAGTCAGGGAATTTTGATTGGCCCCAAAATCGAAAGTAGTCAGTCCGACTCTGTTATATTTTGTTGCGTATCGAAACAACATCCACCGGATGACTGGGTATGGTGAAACTGGAAATGAGTTGAAATCAGTATCATGGAATTGTGAGAATTCATCAGGGAAAAATCAGGGAATTTAGTTTTCTTGAAATGCTGGGAACCCTGTACATTGTACAAGCAATTTTTTTACTGTGGCAATGAGTTTTATTGTCACAAGTAGTTTTTCTTGTCGCAAACATGTTTTAAATTTCTTTGTGACAATTAAAACTTTCAGCAGAAAAGTTGATGAATCCAAAAAGTATATGCAGTATCTACATCACAAAATTGTGTTCAAGTAAAGCAATTGCAATTATGCAAGGGTACATCCCTACAGTGTAACACAAACAGTAATTATCACCCTAATCCTTACCCACGATTAAGAAAAGTCCCTGTATGTACCCCTGGAATACCTTGACTCTATTATGCCTTCTACACTGTGTTCACCAAAAAAAAACCTACTTATACAACTGTTATATTGCATACACAAGAGATAAGAACGAAAGAAATAATCATATCCTGGTATTTGAACACAATCTTTTGACCGGTTACTGGTAGTGTGTAAATTTTGTGGGGGTACCTGTGTATCCGTATTAGTATAACTCAAAATGACATATTGACATTGTATATGGACGTTGGACTGTGTCATGTGAAGTGTTGTAGTGTATTACCACTTGGCATTGACTTACCCAGTCAACTGTTGAAATAAGTCCTGTCTGACCATGTGAAAAACAGCGTTGTATCCGAGGCCAGCCACCAGAAACTGGCCCTGGTCTCGGTCTAGGTTCGGGTCATCTGTGTAAACCCTATGGAAAACTTGTGTTTTGGTGTGGCCTTGGTCTCGGAACCTTTTGTCTTAAAGGCACAGTTCACCCTGATGTCAAGTTGATTTTAATAAAAGCAAACAAATGAGAGAAACGTGTGAATGAAAGTTTGGTGAAAATCCACCGAAGAATAACAGAGTTATGAAGTTTCAAAGTTTTCATTTTGTGACGTCACATGCGAGCAACTCCCCACATGTCATGCAATATAAATTCCATAAATTGCAATTTTTCAATGGGTCATGATAATTGAATGGGGTTTTTTCATAGAAGCTTGTATGAAATAATGTTTCTGATAATATAGTCAATGCACAGGTAAAATAATTTTCAAATTTCTGAGAAAATGGCACTATATGGAATTTATATCACATGACATGTGGGTAGCAGTAGTTGCTTGTATGTGACATCACAAACTTGATAAATGTGTTATTCTTTGATGGATTTTCGTCAAACCTTAATATGTTTCTCTCATTCGTCTACTTTTATTAAAACCAACTCAGGGTGACCTCAGGGTGAACTTCCCCTTTAAGTGCAACACTGAACTATACAATGTGATGTGTGTGGCTGATGTCCTGTTCCCAGGATATCAACAGCTTCTCAGAAGTTGGCGGGTTGGAAACCAACAGGGGTGTCTAGGCGAGGGAGTGGAGCAAACAAAACGGGGATGGTGTGGGAGGGGGTTTACCCTCCCACGGTAGGGATTTTCTGACGAATTTATATCTCAAAGTTGCATTTTAAATAGTGTCTGTCAAAATTACTTCCATGTTCAATCATATTGTTGTGGCTGTTGTAATTACGTACAGTTAATCCATGGAAAATGAGGAAGTAAACATCTATAGTTTGATATGTTGCTACAAAATCCCCACAAAGTGGAAGGGGGGGGGGGTAATTTGATATGATGTCCCCCTCACTTTTTGAAATTGGGGGGAGGGGGGGTCATGTCCTGTCCCATGATAATACGCTGTATATAATATACATTGTATGGGAGATATGTGTCGCGGGTTGAGCCCCATTTTCATCACGACAAACTACAGTTGTTACAAAAACATGGACTTACCCCCATACTCGTTCAGGGCAAATTGGAATTTTTGAAAAGAGTTCATGGAACATTTTAATAAAATCTGATATTCTATAAGTCAAAACTGGAACAGTGCGATTATTATATGGGTGTGATCGATGTGGAATTCAAATATAGCTTCAAGATTACATCAACGTTACAAATGAGAAGTGAAATTAAATATTTGTGGAAAGTCGATTTGATTTCCCCATTGTATATATTTATACATTCTAACATAATTATGTCTAGTTTGTGTTCTGATATACATGTACAGGACGTATCCGTTTACCTTTCAGTTTTACATTAAGTATCAATCGTATCGGGGAAATATTTTTGTAGAAAAGGAATTAAAGGTTAGTGACATGATTGAGAACACTTGAAAATGCCTCAAGAACCAAATGAGTTGAAATATATACCAACTATACACCATCTGGAGTGGATCTCCTAGTTGGGAGGATTTGTCTCTGATTTGTTTTATTAAGGAGAATCAAGCATGATCATACTAGTATTTTAATTTTATCAGGGCACGATAAAAATAGGACCCATAGAGAGCCACACAGCAAGTTTACCTGCCACGAGGAATATTGACATTCGTAATTTTAGAATGAGTCAACGTTTGACTACAAGATTTTCACAGAAGAATCCTTGCATAGTTTATTTGATTCTAGAGTAGTTTCAGCCCAAGTTGAGGACTACCCCCAATCATGTCATTTACCTTTAAACAGTAGCTGACTTCCTTGTAGTCATGTATGACCGAAAAGTGTAGGATATGCCGAGTGGGAGGACTTACTATTGTGTCCCCCACTCCCCCTCCTACTTGGGATTCTTAAAAAGGGAAGACACCCAGAAATATATCTGCTTTCACGAAACACAGAACAATACATGTAATGAGAAGAAACAAGGTTTGGAGTAGTTGGGCTAATCACATAAGTTTTGAACTTTCAACGTTTTGTTATGTAGGATTCTTAAAATGGCACCTTGACCATTTTTATTGTAATGACTGTGGATAATTACCCACTGTACAAAATTTCTTTTACCAAATAAAAATGTAGTGTGGCGTAAATGAATAATGAGCAAGAGAAACTTAAATTTTTTGACAACTGAGAAAAGGGAAATTTGTGCATTGTTTAAGTTTTGTTTTAGCCAAATTTGTCCAGACTTTTCACAGTTTCCTTCTGTGTACTATTCTACATAAATTTCCCTTACTCTTGAATGGTTTTAGCCAAATTTATCCAGATTTTAACCACAATTTCCTCCATCTCGCTGAATGCACGTAAATGTCTGACTTCCATTCTTTAAATCAAGAAAAAGCCGACCTCCCTGTATTGACGTCTGACCGGGAAGTGTAGGTTATTCGGGGGTGGGATGGCTTCCTTTGGTTTTTCCCCTGCTTGGGCTGGGTACTTGTTATGAGGCCTGTTAATTTGACATTTAGTTAGCAGGTATATCAATTTCTCCATGTGCAAAAATAAAATGGAATATAATATAGTGAGAAATTATCAATGTACATAAGCATAGCTTGAGCCCCGGGAATTATTATGAAAAGGTCATTATGC
>JZLH01S0597734.1:20726-31024 GCA_001188425.1 Eucidaris tribuloides
ACAACTTTGGCACTTTTCACTTTAATGTATTGGCTACATTTACCACAGTTAAAAAATCTGAGCCACATGCATCTCATACTAATTGTACAGGTGTCTTTGATGAGGTTCTAAAAATGAAGCCCTGAAAGAATTGATTCAAAAATGATTATTTAGTTGCTTTAAAAAGTCGAAAATCGTTTAAGTTGACAGTATTCACCTTGCCATTTCCTCTGGCTCTACGTGTCTACCCGACATGTATGCTATTAAAACTCGCCCGAGTTGTAATCTGTTTATCATGCATTACTTGCATTGGCACTGTCCTTCAAAACACACCGCCCGCGTTCTCTTCAAACTTTTGTATTCTACAGCGGTGTGTTATTTGTCCATTCAAATTACTATATAGCCAGGATATCAAAGGAAGATAAAAAAAAAACCGGGTAAGCCGCCGAAAAAAAATAAAAAATAGACTCCCACAAAAAATTAAAAAAAAATTACAAAAAAAAAAAAAAAAAAAAAAAAAAAAAAAAAAAAAAAATAAAAAAAAAAAAAAAAAAAAAACTCAAAAAAATAAAACGAAAAAACCAAAAAAAATAAAAAAATACATACTCCTAAAAATAAAAAAAAAAAAAAAAAAAAAAAAAAAAAAAAAAAAATAAACAAAAAAACCCCAGTCCCCTCCTACCAAAAAAAAAAACAATCATTTTAAATACATAATAACCATCCCATCTAGCACTCAATAAAAAAAAAAAACAAAAAAAAAAAAAAAAAAAAAAAAAAAAAAAAAAAATCAAAAAAAAATATAAAAAAACCCTTAAAAAAAAAAAAAAAACATACTCCAACACCCAAAGCCCGTAAAAACAAACCTCTGGAACTAAAAAAAAATAAAAAAAAAAAAAAAAAAAAAAAAAAAAAAAAAAAAAAAAAAAAAAAACAAAAACGTTTGATGTTTAGTTTGATTTGAAGCCATCCCATCAATGTAGCGATCACTTTATAATACAAATACTCACTTTCATCACATCCATCCCAGTCTCCCCTTTTGTCTACACTCACGCCAAACAGAAGACAGTATTCATCTGACCCATTCTTGAATTTCAGGGAGAATCACCAGGCCACAGTACGCAGGCAATGTATAAGGTCATCCCTAAACGAGTCATGTTGCGTTCTCTGCTTCTCTCCTCTGCTCTCTCTCTCTTCTCTCTACACACACACACACACACACACACACACACACACACACACACACACACACACACACACACACACACACACACACACACACACACACACACACACACACACACACACACACACACACACACACACACACACACACACACACACCATATCTCATCATCAATTGGTCAATAACTTACATGTACCATCAATGATAAACAATGTGCTCAAATATCCACAAGTTTATTCTCATATAGTTTTAATATGAGTTTGTGTAGTTCACAGCATATGCACACTTCATCAAGTGTACCTCCATGACCCAGTTCTAATATGTATGCAAAGCTATAACCCTTAGTCCAACACATTAAATTCTGTGTTGTTTCTGGTATAGGATGGTCATTGCATTTGCAGTTGCTGACACGAATCAAGCACTACTACTGCCACTAACTTTGATGATGCATTTGTCTTTATGTTAGGGGTGGGTATGGATCCATTATCCGAGACCTACATGTACTCTGTATGTATCCACAACTTACTCGTAAATGTTGGGCTGAAGAGTGTCAAATTAACTTGGAGTTAATCTGAGGGTAAAATGTGTTCATACTATCTCTCAATTTTATGCTTCAAAGTAGGAATAGTTCATAAACATACACGTACGTAGGTCATGTTTTATTTGCTTGACACTCTGTCATCAAAAAGAGCAATAAACAAAAAATTAATTACGTTTACACAGTGTGAACTTACTACATCACCCAGCATGATCACGCCAAGGGAAGGCCCCAGTACAGTGTCTGACTACAGGTTTTATGTTGATTCTATAAATAGATTGCAGCCACTATACATGTAACCTCGATTCACATTATGGAATGATCACTATCAGACTGTATGGCACAACATTTTGTTGCTGGTACTTTCTCCAACTGATGGCTTTACATGTACTGCATTGTTGTGTGATTACACTTAATATTGGAGGGGCAAAAAAAGCTGCTGTTGTACCTGGTTGTTGTTGTTCTTTCCTCTCTCTCCCTCTAACAATGTGTTGCTAGTTGTACACGTACATGTTTTTCTTTTATAATATACAGTCACCAAACACCACAAGAAAGAGTTGTGACATCCACAGTCCACACATCTTTTTACTTACATATAGCCTACCTATCAAGAATGCTTACAACCCATTAGGGGTCTTATAGTTTGAATCGCTGCCAGGAATGCGAACATTAATGTCGATTACATTCCTGTTTTCTTTCTTTGTCACACTCACCATCTTTACACCACATCTGATACACCTGCTGAAAAAGGCAAAGGAGGGGTGGGGGCAGGGGTGGAAACTGGGGGGGGGGAGGGTGAAACAAAGAGGGATCATCTCACACATTTTTGGTAGTCATCTTGTAATAGGAATCTTCTCTTTTCACTATATTCCATGAAATACATGTAGAGTCAATCATAATATGTAACTTTGAGCCTGAGGATGAGGAGCCACACAAGTTAAATTGAGGGTAATTCCAACATGAACCTCTTGTTATCTACAATGTACATGTATTTTGTTATTTCCAAGTTCAGTCCACATTCGTATAAATCACAACAATTCTAGTAGTTGGGTTTCTATCGGAAATCATTGGTGCAATTTCTAGTATGGTGTGCAAAATGCTACTTTTACATAGCTTTAGATACATGTATTAAGAACTAATAGTCAGGAGGGACAAAAGTTCATATCCCTCAAATAAACATTCAAGAGAGCAAAACAGAACATGCTGCCAGGACACTGAGGATAGCGTGATGGTGGCTTCATTTTTAGACATTGAATTACAATCAGGGCAGCAGAACAATTTTGCTTCTTACTCTAGTCTAGCTAGACAAAAATACATGAAAACCTCATTTTCACCCCAAAATTATATCTCCCCAAGGATTCATGCCCCCTTTTTGGCCCCCGACATGTCAGACAGTTAAAAAAAAAAAACTGATTCCTACACATTGTGACTAGATTGTATCAGCCAAGCAGGTCATGTTTACACCTGCATTTCTGATGTCTTCCCTCATTATGATGAACATGCACATAAGTCTTCCCTCATTTCACAGTCAGCAGTATTCCGCGAACCCGTGCTACCCCGTCATGTCGTCTCCCGTCTTTCTGCTGTCCCGCTTTATTTTTCCTTCCCGAAGGTACCAGACAGCGTTGCTCATTGTGGCGAGTGTACTGTTGGCGCCTCGCCATTTCCCCCTGCCTGGTGTGAATGGGCCCTAAGGGGCTGCCCTTCCTCCTAAGACACTAGGTTGGATTACTCTGCCTTGAAAATGTTGGAGACACCAGGGAGGCAGGCCTGCAAGCCTCTCGGGAGTTGTAATTTGAAATACTGTGTCTCCTGCGTCTGTTTGACTGTCTGTCTGTATGTCTGTTGGTTGCATATTGGCAGAAGGTGTATGTGTATGCCAGTGGCATGACTGAATGCTGTGTCTCCAGTACAGTGTACTGTACACAGTATACTGTTCGACTATCTGTCTGTCTGTCTGTTTGTTGCATATCAGCTGCATGCATGCCTGTGGCCAACTATTCCTACGAGCTAGTCTGACTGTCTGATACCATATGCTGCACGTACCTCACAGTGTATCAGCTCAGTAACAGCCGACTTCAATGCATTCATCTGCAGCTAACTCTATCTAGTGATCTACATGTACATGTAACCTCATGGTACATGAACATACATGTACATGTATGCACAATAGCCAAATACTTGTTGAGAAACAAACCCACTCATTCAAATCAGTCTAATGCAAAAACTATGCAGGGAATTTCCCTGGTTGTCTTTTCGCAATAGTGAATGGATGGTATGGCGTATGCAGGCATGCGACAGTACTGTGTGTTACTACAGTATTATACTGTATTACCTTGGTACCCACATGATCTCAACACAATGCTGCCGCACTCTCCTGTCTTAAATTATATTTAACACGAATCAGCTCAGTACTTATTTGGACCCTTCAAATTTTAAACAGTATACAGCCAGAAAATTTAGGGTAGGTTTCTTGCTACCTGTAGGCCTACATGTATGGTCATCACAATCAATAGAACATACACTCATGCACACATACACAGTACAGAAACACACACACACACAAACAACTACCCACACACAATCCATAGGAAATCCTTTATGTACAAGATAACAAGTCTGTGTTATTTCATTGGTCTGAAATAAAAGCAGAGTTTGTGTTCACATCTCCACAAATCTGTTTTAACAACTGTACAATCAGTTAAGATGTCTGGCACCAAACGCACCCCACTAAACCCACACCGTACTGGTGACCGATAAAATGCAGAGTTCAAGAATTTCACTTGGCACAGAATCTGTCACATGTCAATAAGGCATCAAGCTACCAATTACAGGTGAAATGTCTCCCTTGATTTCATGTTGCTAATTGTAGCAACAGTACGTAGCAGTGCCATCAGGCTTAGCTCTACTATTACTGACTAAAATACTGGTTAAAACTATGTACTAACAATACTGGCTAAAAAATGTATGTAAATTCCAATTACTATGCAAATTGTATTGTGCGGTTCTGTCCACCAAGTTGGACCTTTCTCAAAATGAGCGTCATTCCCCATAGTACGAATGCATTTCAATATTTTCACTCAATTAATACATCACAGTATTATTTGACAGAACCCAATCTACTATCAAACAAATCAACCCATGGGTACTCTGAACTTTATTTTTTTTTCAATGTGACTTATGTGTGGTGTTCCACCCCTATTTTTTTTTATTCAACCAAGTTGTTGTGACTAAAATGCAAAAATATGAAAGTAATCATTGTTTGCAAAGTTCAGAATATCATTCAAATATTAAAAAACGAGGATAAATGTTACAGGTGCAAGGCTTCTTATTCAAAAACCATGTTAACCTGTCTTAAAATAAAATTACTGGCTAATTCTTGAATGTTGCTCATGAAAAACACTTCGACGCCACTTACACCGTGCGTGTCCCCCAAATTCAATCGTAGTGTCGCGTAAAAAGTAACTTCTTTAGAGCAGGAATAACAAAAATTTGATCCTTTAAAGGTAAATGAGCTATATTTGCGGGGTAGTCCTCAACTTGGGCTGATACTATCTCGTACGAATCAACGTTAAACTGATGCATGGACGGCTTCTCCTGCTGAAAATCTTGTAGTCAAACTGTGTCACATCATTCTAATAAACAACACATGTCACAATATCACTAGTAGCATGGTAAACCTGCGCTTGTGTGCTCTCTATGGGGCTTATTTTTACTCTACCTGCAAAGAATAAGATACTCTATGTTTTATGCTTGATCTCCTTAAAGTAATAACAAAATTACAGACAAATCCTCCCAGGTGGGAGATCCAACATCTGCTACGCTGAACAGCTGGCTTATTTCTAACTCATTTTTCTTGAGGCTTTTGCAAAGTGTTCCCAATGATGCCAAACCTTTAAAGTCTTTATCTTATTCGAAGGCCCTGAGTTAGGAACTTGACAACAAAAATGCCCTAAATCATCCACATTTTTTCTCCAGGTAAAAGAAATGCTAAGGAGAAATTAATGTGGTGTCCGGATCTCCGTAGTGGCAGTATGTTGTAAGGCAATGACACACTGTCCTGGCAAATAACAAAGCTCAAATGTCCTGGAAAAATAATCTCTGAGGGGTGAATTTCAACAGGGCTACCTCCTGTATAACATTTTAGGCGGGTACAGATAAAACTAAAATAACACAAACATCAACTGTGTGTCCACCGTAGTTGGCGGTTTATATTCTGTATAAGCACAAATAGGAGATTAACCTGATTTTTAAGAGCATAGTTGTTTTTATCTTTACATGTTTTACTTTTACATTCAAAGAAGTGGTTACTAAAACTTTGTTGATTACATTTACGAACATATACTCACACTTATCTATCTGAAGCACGAGGCAAATACTACTTACACGACATCTACATGACACTGTGTCCATGTAGAGTCGAACTTCACACACATTGACACATATGACCAATTTTTGACATGCCTGTGAAGATACTCTTTTCCCGATCAAAACATGTATATCCTGGATCAAAAGGTTGTCTCTTGAAATGCCACGCTTTGGACAATAGAAACACCAACAAACAATCCATGCATTGTCATGTTTTCTATTTTCCACAAATTACATTTTTGGGCCGAGTTCCCGTGACAGACCCTTGTTGTTACCCATGGCACCCACCACCCAGCATTGCTTGTTACATGTAGGCAAAGCTTGTTCTTCATTCATGGACAAGTCAGTTTCAAAAGAAAGGTGCAACACTGCTCTGCAAACAATTGAAGGTTTCCCAAACTCCCCTCTCAATAGTTACAGTTTAGAATTTTCTTGATGGAGAATTAAACAAATAATCAATTAATCAATCCAATTATTGCTACTAATGACAACTTCAACATTAGGAATGAAATTACTCTGCTAAATTTCAAACAAGTTATTTATAGACTAGAGCCTTATCTCAATAAAATGTAGAGATGAGTATTTAAAGTGAACTAACTTTTCAACTTGTACTGTATGAAAACTGGAATCACAAGTAAATCACTTCATTGTCCCTAATAAAAGTCAAGGCAGTATGATATCACTATCAGCTAGGGGATTTGATATTTTCTCAACTTTACTTGGCCTTCCCCAGGTGGAAGTTCTGCCCTTGTCAGGGAAATGGAAAAAGGAAATCCAGAGAGATTGGACAAAATTGGTCTTTTATGGCTAGCACACTGAACTACAGGTGTATACCTCAAGGTCATGCATACATTACAGCAAGCTGAAGCCAAACTGGAAATACTCTAAGAACCCTACATGTAGGCCTATTATTCAGGGAATAATTTACCTTCTAAAATTTGTATAGCAAATTTCAGTCAATCACTTCAGTATACAATTCTACACAGCTCAATGTACACTGTAACACTCTGCCACACATCTGCAAATTTGTGTAGCTGTCATGCTCAAAATGCATCGCAAACTGCGATGCGATACCAGAAAAATTATTCCCTGATAATAATAATAATAATAATTTAATAATAGTATGGATAAGAAGAACAAGAACAAGAAGAAGAAGAAGAAGAAGTTCAGAATATGGATAATAATAATAATAGTAATAATAATAATAATAATAATTATTATTATTATTAATAATAATATTATTTATTATTAATAATAATAATAAATAATAATAATGAAAATAATAATAATAATAACAATTAATAATATAAATCAAACACTAATATAGTATTAATTAATTAAAATAAACAATATGTTGGTCACAACAATAATGTCACAACATTAAAGACACTGTACGTACATATTGGCCTAATTATTTTGAATTACTGTATTGGGCAACAAACTTTAGTACTTCAGGAGCACACACAAGAAAAATGGGGGGAAAATAATTTGGAAGAAATAAAAATACTTGGGATTTGACTGAGATATGCTGGAATAACCAATGACCAGTAGTAAAATCAGCACCTGTTGATACCAAAGTCTACACTAAAATGCCATAATGTATGCAAAGTACATAATCCAATAAGCCCTCTCCACACAGGCTTTGCAGTATAATGGGCAAGGATATACAGCAAATTTCACCAACAAAAAGGAAACCAGATAAAAAGGGCGAGTAAGGAGGTAGACAAAAATTACACAGAAAGAAGGAGGGGAAGGAAAAAGTAGGCGACACTGCGACCAAAACCCAATAAAACTGGCACACTCAGGGGCCAAATTGCGGTGAACTTTCATTCAGAGGGAGGACAATGGGTACCATTCCAATACACCAGGCATGAAAGGCTGAAAGGGACTGGCGGGAGAGGGAGAGCAGCTGGGACGGTGAGGCACACGACCACCTGTCGAAGTGATCGGCCATGCGGCAAGTTTTCTTTGGAGAAAACGTTTTTGCAGAGAGTGGGCTGGCTTGAACCTTTCAGGGAATCGGTAGGAGTGATGAATAGCTCAGACAACAACACACAATGAAGAACAGCTTGCTGCAGCCTGAATCAAAAGGGTCCTCTCGTGTGTCAGTGAGTCACTTCAATAGAAAGTTTCCTTCATAAATCGGGAAAGAGGTTTAGTAGACTTTGTTGGTCAACCAGCAGCCTACCCAGTTTTCTGGTAACTGAATTTCATCTCCTCATTCTCCTGTAAAGTTCATTAAATCTTTAATTAGTACAGTAGGGCCTACATGATCTAATCCACACCTACATTATTCATAAGTGAGGTCTACACTATGCCAATCACACTGGTATTTCAGCATTTTGCAAACCCTATTGTTTGCTGTGCAATAATTGAAAATGTATGCACTGACCCCACATATTGACACATTGAGCTCTATATGCCTACGTGTAGATGGAAATGCAGGTTTACCCATTTACATAATGTATAAGCCCAAAGCAAGCTGGCAAGCAAGTGCAGACCTGGACAAAACTTTTTTGTTACCTGCTCAATCAGTCGGCACTCAAATTTTAGATTCAAGTGCCCGACAGTAAAATCCAAATGCTGGATCTACTGTAGCTGCAAGTTGTTTTTGCCAATCAATCATTGCCAAAAAAGGCTCTGCCCGATCGGGCAGGTTCTGTGTACTTGCCCAACCTTGATTTTTAGGTGCCCTGGGGCCAGGGTACTCGGGCACCCAGTTTTGTCGAGCCCTGCAAGTGCATACTGTACAGTCCTAAATGGTCTATTTATCAGATGATAAAACCATTGTCATACACTGACTGAGCCAGACCTGTATTCAGGACATTTCAGGTACAGTTTTACGGTCATTCATGGTTTTATTAGTGCTGTCAGCGGGACATCATTTTCTCCTGGCAGTACAGTGGCAGGCGGGTGCACCAATCTAGGCTGGTATTTTTAAACCAACCATGTCAAATAGATCGGTAGATAGTTTCCTCCGATGTCAGGCTGATTCATGGCACGTTAAGCCATTCACAGGAGGAACAGCTTGCTAGTTGACTCACCCCACCTACATGTAGTAATGGAACACTCCAATACCATGCACGTAATTTACTAGACAGACTTCTCAAATTTATCAGGATCCGAGACTGTTTGAATCAAATGAACACACTGTTTTTTACCTCACATGGTATAATATGCTTTTAAACACCTACAGCTACATGTATTTGTAGATTTAGGTCATGCCCAAAATGTAGGCCCACATGTAGAGTCCTATTCCACGCAATTATTACAAAAATACAACTGTTCATAAAAACATATTTTGCAAATCATTCTGCACACTCAAAGGAAAAAACTGGTTTTTAATGTTTGTTTGTTTTTTTTACAAACAAGCTGACAGGAATCATGGACAACTTTTTTCACAGAGATGATCCAAATTCGATTGTCCCTTCACACACATTGAATATCATTCAGTAATCAGCATGATAAGCAGAGAATGGTGGTGATTTTATATTACCATGAAATTATCTTCAGCAGATAAATTAATGAAAGATTTAGTTGACTGTTGACATGGTTACTCAAATGAAAGTGGAACACAAACCACCACAGTGACCACATAGATCTACATCAAACTTGAAACACCATTCCAAAGTAATACTACATGTACACATGTCATAAGCTATGATACTTGAAAAAAATATGAAAATTAGAACAGTCATTAATAATATTCATAACAATAATAATAATGATGATGATGATGATGATGGTGATGGTGATGATCATGATGATGATGATGATGATGATGATGATGATGATGATGATGATGTTGTTGTTGTTGTAACATGGCCTGGTTCGTCAGTGCGCATCCAACATAAATCTGAAGTCTGAACCACAATGCAATACGTAAAATGCTTGGTAGTCAGTTAGATGCACACTGAGCAGTACGGGCGCACGTCCAATATCGGAGATTCTCTCTAATTTCGGAGAGACTCTCCAATATCGGAGACTTTTTCTGCTCTCCAATTTCGGAGATAGTCTCCAATATTGGAGACTTTTTTTGTTTATTTACCTTGGCGCAGCAGGGATCATGTTATCGCAACTTAGGAATGTGATATTCAGAATCCTTGAGGGATTTTACCCCACATGACCGTCTACTTTGAAAATTCACCGTCTTCTTATCAAGTTATGATCGATTGTTTACATTTTGCAGCAGTTGTCGATAGCAAAGTTGCTGATGGTATCGATTACCAG
>JZLH01S0597734.1:31074-49790 GCA_001188425.1 Eucidaris tribuloides
ACACACACACATGCACATCACATAGTACCATGCAATCACAGAACAGGAAGGGCATGTGATCGTGATGTTTTTTCACAAGGAATGAAAATCCTTACACACCACAAATCTCTGGTTTGTGCTTAGATTTGCGTTGTAATTTATGTTTAAAATGGTGAGAGAGTCTTACAATGTGCCCGATACAACACAAATACATAGCATTCCATTGGCAATGCATGGATCCTTGGTTACGACAATGCATGCAGCATACAATTGAATTCAATTACGAACAGTCTGGATTATTTACATGGACATTCACTGCTGATTTTCTCGTCAGAAACACGTTAACACGTACAAATCAGAGCACAATAATTTTGCTGACACTAAAAACATATGTTACCTTGCATGTGATGGTATAATTGCGGCGATCTAATCTTGAAATCATCGCCCTTTTTGACGGCATTACACATCCAAAATTCTTGTTTCTATGATCCCGCGTAAGCTCTTCGCTCCGTCGAACAATGGAGATTACTCGCGTGTTGTGCCCCCGCGACGATAGCGCTTCGTTCGAGCACGTTGTTCCTCGGCGCGGCGCTTACGGACGCTTCTCTCCAACAAATGGTTCACAATTTTTTCACCTTACTGCCGCAGATCGCTCCTTATTCCACTCAAATCCTCTTTGGTGTTTTGTTACAGATATGTTACCGTCCTTTTGCATGATTTGGGCCTGTTTTTCGCGTTATTTCCCGTCACTTTCTGTTGAAATTCCATTCTTGTTTTGGCCCCGCGATACCCCTTTCCGTACGTTTCGCCATCAATTCAACATGTCTTCTTCGGAAATTGATCAGCTGCCATGAGATGACGTCACGATGAATCCACTGCTATTTTAGGGGTGCCATAAACGCTTGTTACAGAGGGCACTCGTGTGTGCTCGCCATGTACTAATGTAGGACTAATTGTGTATGCAATTTATATAGTGTATTGCAATTACTTTACAGCTGGAAAACATAAATGGTTTGACAAGATGAACTACCTAGTTGACTTCCAATCGAGTTGCCGTTAAAATAACAAAATTAGCGAAGCCAATTCAAGTTCAGATTTTTTCTGTTTTTGTGACACAGGCGCTATCAAAAAATACTTGTAATGAAAAAAATGATGATGACAATGATGACGATGATAATGAATTAATGATGATTATGATGAGTAGTAGTAGTAGTAGTAGTAGTAGTAGTAGAAGTAGTAGTAGTAGTAGTAGTAGTAGAAGTAGTAGTAGCAGTTGTAGTAGTAGTTAGTAGTAGTAGTAGTAGTAGTAGTAGTAGTAGTAGTAGTAGTAGTAGTAGTAGTAGTAGTAGTAGTAGTAGTAGTAGTAGTTACTAGTAGTAGTAGTAGTAGTAGTAGTAGTAGTAGTAGTAGGGTGATCATGAATGATTACAATCATAATGATAATGAAAATGAAAAATAATGATAAAAATAGTAAAATATAATTATAATTATAATAATAATAATAATAATGATAATCCATATTTTATTCGAAATAGACTTCCGAAATTCATTTTGCCCAATTGATAGTGGGCCCGGTAGCCACCGATCAGCGCCAGATCGCCAAACAGGGTAGCACTAGCAGCGATAACGCTGTTGATCAACAATAATCAATTTTCTACCACATACATTGTGGCACGCAATGCCTGCTAGATCTATAAGTAAAGTGATGAATAAACAAATGCAAGAATCAATGAAATCCAATAAATATCACCAATAATCCTTGTTAAAGACACAGGCTAACACTGTGGAGCTTCAAGTGTAAAAAAAAATGTCAAACTTTTCTATCTGAGCTTCATAGTAGCAAAATAAACACGCTAGAAAATATACAAAACTTTGAAAATTTATGCTGCCACTGGCAAGATATTAATGAATAAACAAATAGCACTCGGGCCGAGTACAAAATAGCCTAGATCTACACAGTATAAGTCTGTGGGAGGAAATGGGCAGGTGAATCTGGTCAACTTACAATTTTCACTTGTTTAAAGCACTAAATATTAAATGATTTTGAAATACGATTTTTAAGGGCTTCACTTTTAGACATTATCAAAGACATTTGAAGCACTGGAGGATATGTAGCTCACTGATTTTTTTTTTTACTTGTGGTCATTTTTACCTTGTTTTTAGCCTATACCCGTCTTGTCCGCTATATCCGATACACGAAAGTAAGGGGTTTTTCTCTCTCTCTCTCTCTTTTTATTTTGGTTTTGTTTACTTAATTCTTGTTTTCTGCAAAAATTGCCCACAACTTCCGTAACGACGATTAACAAATGCTTCCAGTCATTTTAGTTAATTGGTTGAAGAAAAAAAAATGTTTGATTGCAACGGACATTACTAGTATTGACCAATAACACTGAAAATTGTCACATTATTCCCCACCCTCCCTTCCCATTGACTAATCGTGCAGTAGAAATACATTGATGGATTATGGCAGCTCTATAAAGCCACTGGCTAACATTTACAACAGTTAAAAAATCTGAGCTACATGATTCCCCATGCTGTAGTGTCTTTGATAAGGTCTAAAATTTAAGCCCTGAAAAAAAATGTATTTCAAAATGATTATTTAGTGCTTTAAAACAATGAAAATCTTAAGTTGACTGGACTCACCTTCCCATTTCCTCCCATAGACTTACTGTGTGTAGATCTAGGCTATTTTTTTTTATATTAATTATTTATTCATTAATATCTTGCCAGTGGCACCATAAATTTCCAAACTTTTGTATTGTAGGCTGTTTATTTGTCCACTCAAACACTACTATGTAGCTCAGATATCAAAGTTTGACATTTTTTTTTTATTGAAGCTCCACAATGTTAGCCTAGCACTTTAATAACATCCATTCCCAATCAAAATCATATTTTTTTTTCGTTAAAAGAATAAAGATAAGGACGTGTGCGCCCGACCTAAAGAAAATTATCATATCACAGAGTGATAACACGAACACGAGAAAGTTTTACATAACAGGACAAATTGTTATCGCTTGTTTCACACCGCGTAAAGTCCATTGAGCCCGTTTTATTTTAGGTTTAAATATAACTATATTTCAATTTTAAACAAAATGTGAGCTACAAGCATGATTCCCCAATGAGGTCTAAAAATGAGTCCTGAAAAAAATTACAGTTCAAAATGATCTCTCTTGTATGCCTAAAAATTAATATTGTGTAAATACACTGGCATTTAGAAGAAAATGCCACCTGGGAACCTTTAGCAAAACATAGGAGCTGGAAACTCAGTTTTAGTGGAATTATAGTGACCGTTAGACTCAGATTTGAATTCTTTTCTCGCGAGAAAAAAAATCCTACCATAGAACGTACAATAAACGGTTATTGTTTTTCTTTTGCATTTTTTAAATTCTAAGCAATCACTGACCCCCAGATTTCACAGACATGCCCTTTATCAATAACCTAAGGGCATGGGTTATATTTTCCTGGTCTGCGGGGATATTTGCAAATGAGATCCACTGCCTTTAAGTACTTTCAAAAATTAAAAATCATTGAGAGATCATTCCAGTTTTTCCCCATAGACTGCTGTGGTGCAGAATTTTCATCGGCCGAGAATAATTCATGTGATACGTTTTATCAGTACATATTTACAAGTGACAACAAAACTGTCTGAACTTTTGTGTTCCAGTGTGTTTATTTGTCTATCCAAACACTGTCAGACAATGTCAGATAGCAAAGTCTAACATTTTTTAACGGCTCTTCCACAAGTTTATGTAGTGTCTTTAATATTGCTCGTGTTAAAAAAGTAGTGCCTCACCCCCCCCCCTCCTCCCTCCCTGCCTTCTCTTAACCCATATCCTTGCAACAACACGAAATCGATTTGAATGAAGAAAATTCCCAGGGGGGCCAGTGTCATTACAACGTGTACACCTTGCGCGTGTGAAAAAACGCGTAAAAAGGGTTGTTTTTCACGGTCGGACAATGTACGCTCGTACATTGAAAAGGGTATCAAAATCGCCAAAATCAGGGGGAAAGGGTATACTTTTAACAGAAGGCTTACTTCAAAAGGGTAAATTTTCAAACTTGAATACTTGTTTAGGGTATCCTGAGATCGACTTTCAATTACGTGTTTAGGGTCCATTTTCAAAGTCCATACACGCGCATGGTGTACACCTTGTAATGACACTCGCCCCCCCCCCCCCCGGGAGAAAATTATGCTCTCGCCAGCTCTCGCTGGATCAGGGCTTTGCGATCGGATGGGGGCACCAACGCCCTCTATCGTCGGAAATATTAAACTCTTCTTTGAAGAAACTAAACTCTCAGTTGTAGCACAACAGTTAAAGACATTTCAAAATCGGGTGCTCTTCTAGGGTGTCATTTTTTTTTTACATTATATTAATGGTTTTGAAGTATTTTCAGGGCTTCATTTTAGACCTTATCGTTACCATCATAGACTGGCAAATTACCTCCGATTTTTAGCTGTTTAATGATTGACTGAATTGTGACTGATCGATCTCGGTGATTGATTGATTGATTGATTGATTGATTGATTTGAATTAATTGATTGACTGGATGACCGATTAATCGAGTTGTTTGAAATATAATAAAGACAATACAAGCACGATGAAGTTATAAGAAAAAGCACGGTAAAGAAATCTTAGTGCTCTTTGTACACTGAGCATCTTCCATGATGACGTCCTGCGAATTGTGCAGAATAACACTGTACTGATTTCGTTTGTAATATATAAAGTATACTCCAGTGTGTGTGTGTGTGTTGTGTGTGTGTGTGTGTGTGTGTGTGTGTGTGTGTGTGTGTGTGTGTGTGTGTGTGTGTGTGTGTGTGTGTGTGTGTGTGTGTGTGTGTGTGTGTGTGTGTGTGTGTGTGTGTGTGTGTGTGTGTGTGTGTGTTGTGTGTGTGTGTGTGTGTGTGTGTTGTGTGTGTGTGTGTGTGTGTGTGCGTATATATGTGTACGTGCGTGCTTGCGTTTTTATTTAGGTACCTTACTTATGTATAACTCAATTTAATTAATTTAGTCTACATTGATAACTTTTTCCTCACTAAGTTCACCATGAGTTTGTGCGGATCAACTAATACTATGAAAACGATGAAAAGGGATTTATTAATCCCTCCTAATCCTATTACTCCCTGACAGAGCCATGAAGCCTTTTACACATTCTAGGCATGAAAAAGGTGTGTGTCTGTTGCTCTGCTTATTGTGCAAGAATAATTGCACATTGACAAGAATCATGTTTGGTCCGAAATTCACGTACAATAACGTAGCAAATAAAGGGATAATGGCGATTAAGAGGCCTGCTACTGTGCTCCCCCTGACATTCAGAGCAGTTGCTCATACATAAAACAGCAGTATACTACTTGCAGGAAAATGTAGTTTGTTTTAAAGGTAAATCGCTGGTTTTCCAGCAAAACTGAGTATGTAGCTCCAATACTTTGCCAAAGTTTTTGAGTAGTTTTTCCTTGTTCCAGTGTATTTTCACATGCAAAAGACTGATGGCCATATAGCCCCTCTTCCCCCTCCCCTCCCCTCCCCTCCCTTCACTCGGAAGTCAAGCGTTGTTTTTTTTTTTTTTTTACTTCTTGTTGACTTAATCTGATATGCGTTAGTCGCCAAACATGAAAAAAAAAATTGTATTGAGAATGGCATTTTTTTGCCCAATATTACGCCGATAGCATTTGTATAATAATTCAGTCCTCCATAAATCTGGCATAATTTATCCTTTCTCCGAACAATTTATTCATCCACCTTTCCATCAACTAATCCATCCATCCATCTATCCATCCATCCATCCATACATCCATCCATCCATCTATCCATCTATCCATCCATATCCTTCTATCCTTCTATCCACCCATATACGTACACACATAATGGCAGGCTATACTTACCATACACACATGCAAAAACACGTACACAGACATACATGAATGGTTCGTCTCATAGAAATATGTGTGAATGCTACCCACAGTTTTACCATAGATACTATAGTATCTATGGTTTTACACACACGCATGCACTCATAAACGGTTCCATGACATTTGCTCCGGCGACAATTGCTCCGACGATTATTTCATGCACTAACCCTGACCTAAACCCTAACCCTAACCCTAACCCTAACCCTAACCTTAACCCTAACCCTATTCTGAACAAGAAAGCCTATGGCAACCCTAACCCTAATTCTTTGTCTTCTGAGATATTGTCACCGGAGCAATTGTCGCCGGAGCAAATGTCCGGTCACCCTCATAAACACCGATACAAACAGATCAACAGCGCACACGAAGTTTTTTTCGGCGATTTCTGTCCCTCATTATCCGGTCGGTGTGTTCACCCCATAAATGTAATCTTAGCACCCGGCAACCGATCTAAAAATACCGCCAGTGACTTGAGCATGGTTGAAGCCATGCGTGTCTCGCAGGGGACTGAGCTACGTGCGTGCATGGTGTGAACTCAATACGTAGGTTTCAATTGACGCGCAGTAGAATCCCTCTACAAATCGTAACTTGTAACAACCCGCACTGATTGAACCAATGGTCGAGTCCGTGGTATTACGTAAAATACTGGGAATATTGCGCTCTGTTTACAATCTGGCTTTTTACGGTAAATTCCGCAAAATAATCGCCTTTTACAAAAAGGATTTGTTTAGGTATTTTGAGGAATGATTTTCCCTTATTTGTGATAAAAATAGTTACAGTCTAAAATTAGCTTTCTTTGGCCTTAAAACTATTTTCATTTCTATGAGTTTATTATGAATAAAATCTCTGTGGATATTATGGTTGGGCGCACAACGGTGAATATTGTATGCTGGAATTATCCTGGTTGGGGTTAAATGTTGGCATATTATTGCTGTTGTATAATATTATGTAATTTGTGTTATATAGTGAAAATTCCAAGTGTATGATTTATACCATGTCATGTGCTTGTGTATGTTTGTTTCTTTATTCTATGTTTACGTCCACTGCAGACAGTACCAGTTCGATTCCAAAATGACGAGGGTCAAAATCTGAATTAGATTGTAGGGATATTATAATATAATTAAACCAAAAACCAAACAAGCAAACAACAACTCAATGAGACTGTCTGTAAACTGGGCCTTTGTGATATTTCAAAATCCTCAAAAAGACTATAAGACGGGTAGGATTGTATCCACGTAGGCCTGTATTGATGAAAATCAATAAACAAGTAAACAAAGAAACAAGCAGGCAAACTAATGGAAAACTAAAAAAAATCCTATTATACACATGGCGGTGACTTGACCCGTGACTGACCCCTCCTTACTGATCATACAGGTGATTACAAACAAAGGAACAATACCTATATCTAGATTTTTTGAGTTCACTTTGCCAAATTAGGGGATGACCAACTTTACTTTCGAAATAAACACTGCGTGCGTGTGTGTGTGTGTGTGTGTGTGTGTGTGTGTGTGTGTGTGTGTGTGTGTGTGTGTGTGTGTGTGTGTGTGTGTGTGTGTGTGTGTGTGTGTGTGTGTGTGTGTGTGTGTGTGTGTGTGTGTGTGTGTGTGTGTGTGTGTGTAGGCCTATGTGTGTGATGTGTGTATGTGTGTGTAATATCATTTAAAAGTATATCATCATCTCATCTCACTCAAATCAAGAAACCACACACATTTTATTCAATAACACTCTAAAAGTTCAACTAAACAGGAAACGAATTTACACGTTAATAAATTATATTCCTTTTAATGAATATTATATTTATCACACCGCATAGGTCTACTAATTATGATACTTATTACGAAGTGCACATCACAATAACATCACCTGTGTGATGTGATATTCGGATAACTTGATCTAGAGTGGACATCATGTTCATACAAGAGGTAAGAATAAGATCAAAAATTCACACCCAGAAAGGTTAGATATTTTACTGGGTGGTAGCAGTGTAAAGTAGTGTAGAGCTCTTAGAGATGATGTATTTCATATTAGGCGCTATATAAATCTAAACTATTATTATTATTATTATTACCGTGTTATAAGCTATTATATACCATTATATACATCATTGGTTCCTGTGTGTTAAAAAAAAGTGCATAAAGGCATAACATAGTAAAAATAAAAGTACTGATGGTGTGAATGATTATACTGATACAAGTTGCAGAACTATTGATGAATAACAAAATACACGCTGATTACAACGTATAACCATGGATCCTACTTGAACCTGAACCACGAATTAATTCATAAAATGGGGTATATATACAAGTTATATTTGTTGCAATATATTTACATGGTTCCTATCTAGTGCCTAATTTAGTGAATAACACGAATTTATTTTATTATCATACGAAGTAATTTTTCAGCAAGGGACAAATAAAAAGAAATGGGTGTACATGTATTCCGAAAATTCGTCTTCGGACGGTAACGTTCGTATTTACCATTTCAGTTCCAAGAAATTAGCCACCCCCCCCCCCTCCCCCCTTGTAATGTGACAGAATAATCACAAAAAGGGTTGTTAAAACCCCCGCCAGGGTTATTGATCATTAACATCAACAACATTGTCAAGTTAAGTGTTGAAGCCCGGTGTTGAAGTTGAACCCGAACCACTGATCTCAGTGACCCACTCCGACATACCTATTGTGGCGCCATCTACGTTCACACGTCACACAGCCAACGAACCGCCTGACCTTTGCCTCGTTATTGCAAAACGAGATTAACAACAATGATTTCGTCGGTTTCAATGGTTTCCTCGCTTTGAACACGTCATTACCGTGAAAAGGTGTTTTGATATTTCTAGAGAAATTGCGTTATTAAAGCTTGAAAGGTTCATTTTAGATGTAGCTCCCATAAGTGATAGATTAAAACCTGATCTTGAAATTCGTGAAAAGTATAAGCAACGAACTATTGTGTTGAGTATAAGATTTTATCATTAGATCAAATATCGGACTAGTCTCGATTCCAGACCATTCGACCTTTTCTCCCTCCCCTTTTCTACCTCAGTAAACTAGTCTTAGTTCAAGACAGTTAACTGATGATGGTAGGCCTAATTTCTCTAGGAAGTACGATAAGTTCTTGCGTCTGGAAGCCAGACTAATATCGGACTACCAGTTAGCACGTCTGATTCAACAAATCTAGTTCAAATGGCAAGATCGCTTTCTTTGTCAACACCACTCGATAATCTAAGGTACAATAATAATAGTAGTACTAAAAAGTGTAAAATGAAAATCTATATACAGTAAATGTTCTGAAATAGATTTTCGTCAGATCAGCCAAGTATAAGCTATCATTCTCCGAAACATTTTGCATGCAGTATACTTCTAAAAGAAAGCACATTAATTACATATTGCTCTATTTTTTTTTTTTTTTGGGGGGGGGGTTATCATCAACGCCGCTGCCGAAGGTTTGTCGTTGTTTCGTTGTTTTTCTTGGTTCGCTGGTTCTTTGGCTCGTTGTGATTTAACTGCATATATGAATGAAAGAAAACATGAATAACATTAATAAACTTAAAGCCCCAGGCTAACAATGACCACGGTTTAAAAAGTGTGAGCTACGTTATCCTCCATGCTCTATGTGTCTTTGATAAGGTCTACAAATGAAGACTTGCATTTCAAAATGATTATTAAGTGCTTTAAAAAAGTGAACATCTACAAGCACCCAAGTTGACCGGATTCACCTACCCATTTCCTTCCAAAGGCTGACTGTGTGGAGATATAGGGTATTCATCCTCCACCAGAATGGAAATTATCTATTCATGTATATCTTACCAGTGGCAGTATAGCTTTCCAAACGTTTGTATTCTATAGGGTGTTGTCCATACAAACACTACTATGTAGCGCAGAAGCAAAATTTGACATTTTATTTTTTTTAATTGAAGCTCCAAAATGTTATCCTTAATCAATGTCAATCATAGTAAGAACAAAAACAAAAAAACATGTTTTTTGTTTGTTTGTCAGGGCTATTAATATAACAAATCAATAAATGTATTATTCAATTTTGTACGTAATTTATTGTTGAAAGATTTAAACGAAATTTCAAACATTTACAGAACGCAAGCGCTATAGAGACTGATTCCATTTTTTTGCGCAGAATTGATACTTTCTGTGCTTTATTGTACTGCTTTTTAAAGTAACTTAAAGGCAAGGTTCACTCTGACGTAAAGTTGGTTTTAATAAAAGCAGAACAGTAAGAGAAACATATAACTGAAAGTTTGGTGAACATCCACCAAAGAATAATAGAGTTATGATGTTTTAAAGATTTAAAGTTGTGACGTCACATGCGAGCAGCTCCCCATATGTCATGTAATATAAATTCTATAAATTGTCGTTTTTTAATTGTTTATGACAATTGAATGAGTTTTTTTCAAAGAAGCCTGTATGAAATAATGTTTCCGATAATATATTGAAAGCATAGGTAAAATCATTTTCAAATTTCTGAGAAAACGGCACGTTATGGAATTTATATTACATGACATAATTATGAGGAGCTGCTCGCATGTGACGTCACAAAACTAAAACTTTGAAACTTCATAACTCTGTTATTCCTTGATGGATTTTCGCCAAACTTTCATTAATACGTTTCTCTCGATTTTCTCCGTTTATTAAAACCATCTTAACGTCGGGGTGAACCTTGCCTTTAAGTCAACGATAGCGCCATTTCTTTCAATCCCGACCACGGGAATTACAAAAAATATAAATGCGTGTGGCTCTTCAAGCAACTACCACAAGAAGAGACGACAAAATAAATCTCTGAAAGATTTAAACGTAACTTACCATGTGAGGCGTTCACTGAGGATAGTAATTCGGATTATATCCGGGTTGTTGCGGATATCCTTGAGATGGTGGATATGGATAGCCCTGTGGCTGTGGAGGAGGGGGTTGTGGGTACCCCTGGGGTGGGGGTGCTTGAGGGTACGGCTGCGGATAGCCCTGGGGAGGGGGCGGCGGGTTCGCACCCGTCGGATATGGTTGTGGTGGTGGGTTGTTGACGTACTGTGGTAATGAAACAAATAATTAAAAAAATGAGTGCAAATACGAAAATACATAATTCAATATTGACATAAAAAATCAAGTGAAACAACGGCTATTTTTTTCAGAACGGATTAAAAACAATGGTATAGAACGCATTAACTGATACACACAAAAAATCATAGTAATTTCTTTATAATGATAATCACCTCCACGAGGCTTTTAATATTGATATTTCTTTATGAAAATAATGATGCATGTATTGCATACAGGCAGCATCTTTGTAAAACAACATCAGCGAATGTATTCGGAGATACGAAACCAAGAAGTCGCCGTAAGTCAGAATGTCATATTGACGAAACCACCCGATCATTATGTCTCATTAAAACCGATACCCACCTCACCACATACAAATACCAGTTAAAAATACAGAAAGTTAAGATTTTCATTACCACACAGGCAAATGGACTGGTTTACTTTTTTTAAATTCAAATTTATATATTTAATTTCTTACTTGGGGAGGGGGGGGGGTGGGAGCGTCAGGAAAAAAAATTGAGCAAGCTGTGGTTGTTAGGGGCAACCTTTGTTTAAAAAGTAATGTATAACATTGGAATATGCTAGTCAGCCGGTCTGTTGGTCAGTGCTACACTGTCGTTTGTTATTAGCACGTTGTTATAGTATTGTGACGTGACACCGCCCAACACTCCTACTAATCCCGGGTCAGACATGACTCGGAAAAGGGTCCGTTGGGGTCACACTCGGAAAAGGGTCGGAATCAACCACACGTTAGGGGTCAAGTTTGACCAAAATCCGGATCAAGTTGACAACGAGTTGGGTCAAATTTGACCCGGGATGTGGTTGAACCTGGCCCTTGTCGGAGTGTGACCCACCCTTTTCCGAGTCATGTCTGACCCAAGAGTGGATCCTTCAAGGGATAGCCTACAGAGAGTAGAAGTGACGACAAACTGGTTCAGAATTATTGGGGTAATAGAAAATCATCAATTCAGTGTAACTACAACTATCCTATATTAGAAGAAACAACTAGCCGAGACGTGCTGCACGTGGTTCCACCATAAATTGTCAACACATATTTCTGTACCAGTGTGACGTCACACGGTATATCAATTTTTTGGTGTCTACTCTACATACCACGACAGTCTTCTCTTCTTTGACGACGGTCTTAGGCGGGGGAGACGGGCGGCTGGCGGCGGCAGCGGCCCCTGCCACAGCAGCACCGGCTAGAAAACCGATCCCTGCCCCGTGGTGGTGATGATGATGACCCGGCCTGACAACAACCCGAGGGGGGTGGTGGTGATGGTGGTGGTGATGGTGTCCAAACTGTATTGGAGAGAAAAGCATAGAACGGTAGTTAGTGAGGAGAGTAGGAATAGTAGCAGAAGTAGTAGTAGTAGTAGTAGTAGTAGTAGTAGTAGTGGTAGAAGGAGTAGTAGTAGTAGTAGTAGTAGTAGTAGTAGTAGTAGTAGTAGTAGTAGTAGTAGTGGTAGTAGGAGTAGTAGTAGTAGTAGTAGTAGTAGTAGTAGTAGTAGTAGTAGTAGTAGTGGTAGTAGGAGTAGTAGTAGTAGACTAGTAGTGGTGGTGGTGGTGGTAGTAGTAGTAGTAGTAGTAGTAGTCGTAGTAGTAGTAGCAGTAGTAGTAGTAGTAGGAGTAGTAGTAATAGAAGTAGTACTAGTGGTGGTGGTAGTAGTAGTCGTAGTAGTAGTAGTAGTAGGAGTAGTAGGAGTAGTAGTAGTCGTAGTCGTAGTCGTAGTAGTAGTAGTCGTAGTAGTAGTAGACTAGTAGTGGTGTCGGTGGTGGTAGTAGTCGTAATAGTAGTAGTAGTGTAGTAGTCGTAGTCGTAGTCGTAGTCGTAGTAGTAGTAGTCGTCGTAGTAGTAGTAGTAGTAGTAGTAGACTAGTAGTGGTGGTGGTGGTGGTGGTGGTAGTAGTAGTAGTAGTAGTAGTATAGTAGTAGTCGTAGTAGTAGTAGTAGTAGTAGTAGTAGTAGTAGTAGTAGTAGTAGTAGAAGTAGTACTAGTGGTGGTGGTAGTAGTAGTATAGTACTAGTCGTAGTAGTAGTAGTAGTAGTAGTAGTAGTAGTAGTAGTAGTAGTAGTAGTAGTAGTAGTAGTAGTAATAAGTAGTTGTAGGAGTAGTGGTAATGGTACTAAAAGGTAAAAGGTAAAGGTGAGGGTTTATCGTCTTGTACCACTGTAGAACCGTGCTCACACGACGTCACACATTACTAGTCGTAGTAGTAGTAGTAGTAGTAGTAGTAGTAGTAGTAGTAGTAGTAGTAGTAGTAGTAGTAGTAATTATAGTAGTAGCAGCAGTTGTAGCAGTCGTAGTAACCGCATCAGCAGCAGCCACAATAGTAACAAGTAAGAAAAAATTAATAAGAAGAAATCATTCGAGGTCGAAATCGAATACTAGAGTGATTGCCGCTCGTATCTAGATTCTAGTGGTTTTTTTTTATACATAGACAATTTTAAGATGCTGGGTTTAAAAATGTCTTGACTAATGTGGAAAGTTGTTTGTGCCTGAAATGGCGGAGTAGGTATAGGACTCGTAGCCTACTTTGAGGTCCATAGAGTAAAATTAAAACAGAACTCAGAGGGTCGTTCTGTACTTAATTATTATCTAGCCTACCATACTTTTGAATGGAACTTATTTTCATTAAAACTGACTTTCATTTACAAAGCTTTAATAGTAAAAGGTGACGAAATGTGAGTCTTTGTATTTATTACGAAAAATTGAAAATAGTGTATTTGCCTTGAACATTGTGCAGATTCCAGAACACAGTCGTTATGAGATGGTCAGGGGCTGGCGCTTTAAACCCTGATTGATTATCGATACTTCAGGGTTGAATAAGATTGATGATGTCAGAACTTAACTCGAACATTGTGATGAAAGTGCTTGCATAAAGGTTTAATATTACAGGCCTGGTTGATATAAACGAGTCGTTAAAACCGGCATGTGACACGAATAAGAGTTCTCAACACTATAAAATGAGTTCTCGTTTGCATGGAGTATCCGTTACAGTATTTTATTCCAAGTATACGTCATGCAACTAACTAAATAGACTAACTATAACAGTCGTTTTATCTGTTTCGATATATCAACAGTATGTTATTATACAATCGAAATTAACATACGAACATACAGTAAAAAGAAAATAATAATAACAATGATAAAAATAAAATGTATTCAACGGGAAATTGCAAGATTGGAAGGCCGCCCCCAGTCCCAGAATTAAGTATACTCTGTTCCAAGTTTCTGCAGCAAAATTTTCATAGCCATAAATTTCCTCTTTGTTGTAGAATTGTTATTATAAAATGATGTGAAGTGAAATTTGTTCTGCAGTTTTTTATGGGATTGTAGGGGATGGCACATTACTTCTTGTTTCTCCTTCCAGCCCGACTATAGTAAAATGATTATGGTATATTTTTCAATTTGCTTGATTCTGAGCCATTTTTCACTTCTCCCAATCATTCCAATGCCCTAGATCTTTTGCAGTTTTGTAATGATGTCCTTCACAATGATTTTAAAGACGCTATATAACACTGTGGAAGACCCGTTCAAAAAATTGTCAAACTTTGCTATCTGACGTGTCTGACAGTGTTTGAATAGACAAATAAACCCTAGAATACAAAAGTTTCGACAGTTATGCTGTCACTGGTAAAATATATGCAACTAAAACTGGCACATGAATTATTCTCGGCCGATAGAAAAATCTGCAACACAGCAGTCTATAGGGAAAAACTGGAATGGTCTCTCAATGATTTTTACTGTTTTAAAACACTTAATGATCATTTTGAATTGTAATTTTTTTCAGGGCTTCATTTTTCGACCTTATCAAAGACACTTCTAGCATGGGAGATCATGTAGCTCCCTTTTTTAAAAAAAAAAAATGGAAACATTGTTATACAGTGCCTTTAAGGATATGAGTGTGTGGGTTCGGAGGGGTGTGATGAGGGTCGAACAGTTTTCTTCAACTATATTGGTTAAGTATGTATTACATGTATGTTGAAATTGGACTTCATGCATGAACAGAACCATTTACTGGATCTGAAATGAGCTATCCAAACAATATGGTATACGGTGTAATTCATCATTTAATTTTGTAAGTATTTTGATGTTTGCAGAAATAAAACAAAACAAGACAAATAAAAATAACAGTTTAAACCCCATTTTTTTTTAATTAAGGTGAACGCTACCACGCCATTTACATTTGTTCTGCTCTGGTATTCTTGCGGGACGGATTGTGTTGTGTCGTGTGCTTGACTGGCTCGTACTCGAAAGTCGCCATTTTAGATCTCTAAGAGTTCAACAAAAACGTGAACTAACGAAACCATGTAGGAAATAAAGTGAAATACTTGTAAAGTGATAGGCCTACATTGTGGCCCAATTTAAAATTGGTCAAACTTTGATTCTGAGCTCAGTATGTTCAAAGGACCAAAATCAAACACTCTAGAATACAAAATTGGAAAGTTATGCTGCCAGTGGCAAGGTATGCATGAATAAACAATTTCTACTCGGGTGGATGATAAAATGGCCTAGATCTACACACAGTAAATCAATGGAGGAAATGGGCAGGTGAATCCGGTCAACTTATGATTTTCACTTTTTTAAAGCACTAAATAATCATTTTAAATACAGTTTTTCCATGGCTTTATTTTTATACCTTATCAAAGACACTTGGGGCATGGCGGATTATGTAGCTCACATTTTTTTAACTGCGGTAAATGTTAGCCAGTGGCTTTAAGGCAAATCATATATCTTGGGATATAAGCCGCATTGTACTGGTATATACGATAACAAACATGTTAAATATGAACTTTACACATGGCAATAGAAAAGACACACAATCGAGTATTTGCTCAACAGGGGCGGTATTTTTTGTCTATGTTAACTTTGCTCTGTGATATGGGATCCAGTCGAGTTCAAACCAGCCTGGAGCCGTGTATGTGATGTTCATTGCGATAATGTTATTGATTTTCAGAAATTCTCCAACAAACAGTATAAAATGCACTGTAAATTATTTAACATGAATTCGGTGGTCCAATGCCCAGACACGTACGAACTTATGTGTCTCAGAACAACTTTTGGGTCCCGTGTTTCTCGAGAAAAGACCTTTGATATTGGTATTATAATATCACGCACTTACGTTAAAGCCTGGGTCAAAGTTTTGGTAAAAGTTGAAAAAAAAACCACACACACATGAATTTGTCTTTATTTGTATTTCAGATACAGCTATTTGACCTATCGATGCCCTGAAAATTGTTCGCTATGAAACTCTTCCATTCTTGAGAAACTATACTTAAAATGCAAAATGTCGGGGGGGGGGGAGGAGGTCGGGGACCCCGACATTTTCATAGATAATACACATGGTAATACAGTAACATGTTATAGGTTTAAAAAAAAAAAAACGTCTACGTCAGTATAAACACTTTTTGGTCGACCTGATGTTCTTCTGAAGTCTGGGTTGACTGATACTTTGTGACAAATTGATAAAACAAAGTTGTATTTACGACTTTTCGACCAAAACTACACACCTGGACTATAATCAACAGTGTACAACGGTATTTTGACCTTTCTTATATTTCCCAGCAAGATAAAGAATACAATCATGCATGGTAGTGAATATTTCAAAGTGATTTCTCAGACGTCATCTATCTTTTTCCTTTCACTTTGTCTTATCACTTGATACATTGTCCTCTGGTTCTATCAATTTTCAGATCGAAAAAAAAAACCCATCATTTATTTTGTTAAACTTTGTGCCAAATAGTGGCCTAAAATCATACAACATGTACAATTTACCAACTAATTCACGTCTAAAGTAATTTCATAAATCCCTGAATACTCCATGATTAACCGAATAGCCTAATAACCGTGATATTATATTGAATTTAACTCATTGCCTGCTGAAATTGTGTAATTTCCACGGAGTTAATAAATGATGCATTCTGTTCCCGTAGCCAACGGGTTAATATTACATGCCTGGGCCTATGACCTCTATTGAATCGAAGATTCTAGATCGATATCATCCAACGATTAAACGTGCTATGATTATTATGTTTACCAATGACATGCAGATACGATTAGACTCCATACCTATCGTTAATATGCAAATCATGCTTGACACCATTAATTAGAGTACATGACCAGAAAGAATTACAAATATGCGACGCAAATGAAAGGATACATCATTGTTATCGTATTGTGGCTTCATAAAGGGTCGTCATATGCCCCGTATAATTTAATGATGATTATAAAAGATAGACTTGGCTCCAGACAGTCACACTATGATTGTAGAAGTATAATAGACGAACCATTTGTTGTTCACTGTAAGTTCGCGGAATTTGGTATGACATATCCCTTCCGACCCATTCACTGCATAAATGAGTTTATGTATGATAGTGTGTACGTGTGGTGTGGGGTGGGGTGGGAGGGGGGGGGGTGAGGGATGTCATGTGTGTATATGTTTGTGCGGGTCTATAACTTTGCCTTACTAGATACATAACGTATACCAAAAGGTAAACAAACAGATAAAGTTGTGCTGATATCCACGATAAAATAAAATACGTTGTTAACGGTAACTTATGTAGAAACTTTGCTGTCGTTGTTTCAGTTTTAATTTCAGTTTCAGAAAATAATTAACAGTTTGATCCATGGCTTCATTATCGGTCGCCAAATCCTTGTCCCTTTATACGAAGAAAATACATATGTATAAAGTTTTGTAAGTCTATCAATGGCTTCGACCTCTCAAGGGTTCAAATATGCCCTGTAAAAATGACAAAAGTAATTTACCGTGGTTAACTAGCATTTTCGTTACATAATATACCATAAAAAATTCCAGATAACCGCGGTTAAAGCCACAGGATAATAATGACCACAGTTTAAAAAAATGTGAGCTACATAATCTTCCATGCTCCAAGTGTCTTTGACAAGGTCAAAAAATAAAGCCCAGAAAAAAATTGTATTTCAAGATGATTATATAGTGTTTAAAAAAAAGTGAAAATCGTAAATTGACTGGATTCACCTGCCCATTTTGTCCCATAGACTTACTGTGTGTACACCCAGGTTAATAAAACATTATTGACCCACTCTTCGCTCTGACTATAGTCCCGAACAAAGTTGACTTTGCATAACCTTGTACTTCACCTTATAACCTCATTTATCTCGACTGACGTGTAGGCCTACACGGTTATCGTGCTATAGGACAAAGTATCACTGATAATCCTTTGCTGTTAAACAAAAAGAGGGTCAAAGGGGGCCATGTTCCATCCCTCTCCCTTTGATCGAAAAAAAATAAAATAAAACTATTACAACGACATGAAGCTTGTTTACTCATACCGATGCTGTGGAAATGACAAACAAAAGTCTTAAATTAACATTCCTGTATTTTTGCTACATTCCGGCAATGTTTGTGTTGTTCCCCCTTCCCCTCCCAGACAAATCATGACAACGCCACCGGAAGTCTGTACAGTAGTTCAGTCCGTACATAGGCCAAGGACTATATTCCATATCCTCTGAGACGATTTAATTTCAATATAACACGCATTCCCCATAGCCCCCAGCTCAAGATATCTCGTTCTTAGTCTTCAACGGGTTAAAAGTAAAAAGTAAACATTTCATATTTAGATTACTCGATTTTTAAAGAGTAAAACTTTGATATCTGGGTGATGAAACTGATGTTCAAATAGAATTTCAACAACACAACATGTTTGAAAATTGGTCTATTCTATTGCTATCATGTTATTCATTACAACTGATAAGGAAAACCTGTTGATATACCACGTACGCTCAAAGCTATGTGTACTCTATCGAGTAA